>APFE031226764.1:0-29920 GCA_000404065.3 Pinus taeda
TCATATAATTTCAGATAGTTACTCACATTCCAAGGAATCATTCGTTCAAAATGTTTACCTAATATTTTTGGTATACATTAGATTAGTCATTTTCCATATTGTTTCATAGTACGATTGCATAATTAAAGATGATTGATATACATGGGATTAGCCATTTTCTACATTTCAATTTTATAATAGTCTTTAGTGTTCAAAATTGATTTATAACCTACATTAATAGCATGATAATAGGTAACACAACCCTATAATCAAAATCAAAGGTTGTGAATAACATGATAAGAGCTAACACCACCCTATAATCAAAATCAAAGGTGGTTGCTATATATGGATGGACTACCATTTTTTTCCATTCAAAATTAAGAACATAATTTTCAAAGTTTTAAAATTAATCACTTCTGTGGATTATATTAAGTATTTTTCATTATGTGATAGGGTTTATTTACTTATAATTGATCAATACTAACATAATTATATAATTAAAAGTGATGTATAATAATCCATAAGTTTTAGTCATTTAAAGTTAATAGAATTTGAGTGGATCTAATAGTTAAGAGCATGTGTTTCTTCCTAAGAAGTTAGAGGTTCAAAATCAAAAGGGTAAGATATGTATGTCTTTATAAACTTAGCAATCAAATCCCCACAAACAAAAATGTCTCATACACCAATTTAATATCTTAACCATAACATTAAAACTAAATAATAAAAATAATAATATATTTATTAAATAAATTAATACTTATTACAAGACACATTAATAACATGATAATAACTAACATAACCATAAAGATGGTTAATATCTAAGGATATTTATTAACTATATAAATTATTTTTAATTATGTGGTAATGAGGTGTCCCTTTACTCCTCTTTGTTGCTCTATCTTCTCCTTCCCTTTTGCCAAATTTCCCTTGGACTTCACTATCCAAGCATAGATAGAACCCAGAACTCTGGGGGATTTTTTTCGTCTGGCAGGCCCATTTACTAATGGGAACGCGTAACGCTCGCCGCTCAACAGTCAACACAAGTCTCAATGCTTTCATTGTGGGCAGTGGGGTACTACCAAAAATATTTCGTCTCTCTGGGCCGTCTATTGATGGGACTGCCCAACAATCGCTACCGAGTGCTATCGGGCCTGCCTTCTATTATTGGGCAGCCTCTTTTCAACGACATGGTTGCTGGCGTGATGAATCCATGACCTAACTTTATCCGAGGCGCACAAGTCTACTGTGACCTAACCGAGAGAGGGGATCTGGTATCGAAACTTTTTCCATGGGACACTCGTTAAAGGTCGGCTACCTCTAAATGACATGACTGTGGTGTGTACCCAATATGGGTCCGATCTACGACATTGGTTCATCCCAGGCCCCCCTGGTCTGTTCCGAGTTAACAAAGGGGTCCGAAACTAGAAACCACCATGAGAAAACCACTCCATTTTTATTATTATAGACTTTGTGTAGAACTCCGTGTAGGGTTAGGACTTTTCCTCCCCTTGAAATCGACGAGATGCTTATGTGTAAACTTCAACTTTATGTAGTCCTTAAATCAATGGATTTCTCTAACATCAAGCACAAGGACGCGAGCTTATCCAAATGGCGCATATCTTATTAGCCATGCCTATTTGGCAAATTCACTTTATGTTCAAATCTAAAACTGTGTGCACTGGGTGCTTACCTCTTGCGTGAAACTAACGCTGCTGATTGAAGGCACCCAAATCTCGGATCTAGGGAATGTCATTGAATTACAAGTCAACCAATGATCGTTCTTATCTGATAAGCATTAGGTCGACGCCACCTTCAATGACACTTAATGTATAACTTCAGATTTTCCTATTTTCATCATAGATATTGGATAGATCCCAAGACGGGATCCCGGATCTCACCTCTCTAAGGATTCATATCTTCGCAACTACAAACCTTCCCACATTCTTGATACCAGTACACACTTCAATTAACGATGTTATTCCTTTCTCTTAGAGTCGCTAATAGACGGTTTTCCCTTGAAAACCTCAAATATGCACCGACATTGCATCGTCGATAGCAAAGATAAGTCTACGACTTTGGATCATTGATTGGTTAAGTTGATCGCTTAGGTATGCTTTGCTACACAAAATCTTTGTGCATCCCTTTATTCACCTATTAGTCTTAGAAGGTCCTCATACATAGTCTTATTCCACAACCTTATAAAATTAACATTCGCAAAGAATCAATCATATCACTTGAACCTTATAAAATGAACATTCGCAAAGAATCAATCATTCATATCACTTGAAACACATGGATGAGACAACAATGTTCTAGGACAATCACACATTTGTCATTAACAACAATTTTTTACATTATTGGGAACCTATTTACATTACTAATGGGTCCTTTCCTCTCTTCCTCTTTTCCTCTTGCATTTTTCCTAGACCCATTTTCTTTTCTCAAAAATCTCTTATCCTCTAATCCTATTCTCCCCTTATTCACTTCAACTTGTCCCACATACCTTTTAACTAATAAAAGATATCTAGATTAGGTCATGGAGGTTGTAACTAATAGTCCTCTTGTAAATCTTCATCTGTCCCTTTTCTAGAAGATAGTGCCACTTTACCTAGCAAATTTCCTGGATTTTTCCTCCTCACTAAGGATTACCAAATAACTCATCATAATTACTTGTTTGTTTTACAATGTGCCACATGGCCAAGAATATTAAAAACCTAGAGTCCCTCTAAGAATTTGGACACTTTAATTTACATGAGAAATACTAAAATATACATATTTTAATTGAGGGAATTCAATCCTTTTAGGAAATCCCAAGACCCCTTTGGTCTAGGAAAGAAATTTGTGGACTTGAATTTGTGCTTTTGAATCACACTCCAAATGGGAAAAATATTCATGGCCTCCTAGTCATGTGCCTCTATAGAAGTCATCCTAGGTCCCAAACTTGACTTTGATATTGTTTGCATGCTTGATTGCTTTGTGGTTTTGTTGTTGCTGCTGCTTGACACCTTCTAGGATCCAAAACTTTGGTTCGTTGTTTTCCATTTGCCTTCGAGAGAACATCTTTAGCTAGCTTTGTTCCATGGTTGAACTTCATCATTAGGTTTTCCTGGTTAGCTTCCTCTAACTACTAATTTGTTTGTATTATCCCCAATATTTTAGGTTTCCATAGTTTAATTTGCAATTATCCACTTGCTTTATTGATGTATTCTCTTGCACTCAACTAATTTTTTTTGTTTCTTGCCTTTCTCTCTTCATTCTCCCCCTTCATAGGCCATTCCTTCATTAACACACACAACTCATCAACTTTAGTGTCCAACTTATCCTTTCCTAGTACATGCTATTATCATTGCTCAATTGCAACTTTTCAACTTTGCTTCAAATATTAAATATGCTATGGCTTCAATTTCCCTCAAGTTCCATTTTACATTAGCATAAATTTCCCAAAATATAGTCTCAGTCACTTGACTACCTCCTCCATTCCTTCTTTTGAATGATTTCATTTCACTTTCCACACCTACCCTCGCACATGGAGAAAATATACTACAACAAATATTAAATCTCCAAAAATCACCATTATTCATAAGGATGATTGTTTTATTGACCTATTCACCTTATTGTTGCCTACTAAATATAGTCTAATGTCCCTCCATGCTCATTATTATCCTTTTTAGCCTTTTCTTCACATTTTGTAGTGTACTGATGACATTTACTATTGCAATCTCTATGCAATCCTCCTTAATCCTTGCATTGACTACCCTTCCTTCTAACATCCTAAACTCTTCATGAAAGTATTCATTTATAAGGTTTTCATCCATCACTCAACATGCTATATCCTTCTTGTATATTGCATCATCCCTTTTCTCTTAATGGAAAGATATTTCATTCTCAGGTTCTCTTAGCAACCTCCTCGTCAAATTCCATCATCTATTCATACCCATCTCTTTCTTCTCCTCTATGAGTTTCTGCATCATCAACTATAAGTTGCAAACAAGCCTCTCTAGTAACAAGTTTATCTCACCTTGCTATAAGACACCTCACCAAGCTTCTCTCCTCTTAACATGGTCTTTTGATATCACTAGTTATTAAATTATATAATTATACTTCAAATACATTTAATAAATATAAAAAATTACGTACATACCCATATAAAAATAAGAATTTATATTCAAATAAAAATTAAATATAATTTTAATCATGTCTCACAAGAACTTTGATTTGAAGGGCCACATTCTATATGGCAATTCACGTTTAAAACGTTGTGGTAGCTAGAAGGAGAGTTAAAACTCTCACCATGTTGGTAGGAGAGCAACAAATATATCATCAAGCAAAAATCATTAACTCATTAATAATAATGAAATATTATCATTTGTTTTACCATCATGCATAATAAATCAATTGTAAACTAACTTTTAACACCTAAATATTAGTTTTGTCCATTTTCTAAAAATCATTATGAGACCTCCTTGTGGGAACTTTTTTGTTCGTTGCCATGATATATAAGAGCATATGATTTATAGAGGCTCAACATGATGATAAACATTTTGAGATATTTGATGCCCTAGCCATTGTACCAAGTTGGGAACCTAGAAGGTCCTCCTTAAACTTGGGGGATTATTTGATATTTTTGAATCATTACATTAGTGAACCATATCATCCTAGAAAGATTTTTGATTATTACCCTCACCTTGGGCATCCTACCTCATGAATTGTACCTCAACCCTAGGTCTCATGTATCTTAAATACCAAGGGGTCCTAATGGAAATATTTGAAGACTATCCCTAGGCCTTGAGCCTTTAGTGTATCTTTCCAATGAATGAACTATCCTTTCCCTACTTTAAAACTTTTTCCAAGACTCACTTGTCACAAATATGGAATACTAGGACTCCCACGATCCGTGAAAATTTGAGAAGAGAAGGGGACTTAGGCTGCGGTGATAGTGGGCCTTAGTCCCAAATTATTGTTGTGCATCCAACCCTTGGCCTACTCACTAGGTCTGCTAGTTTGTGCAACAACAGAACCCATTCACATGCCACTTTATACAGGGTCAAAGCATAACTTCCACTAATAATTAATAAATGTAAAACCTTGTAAATTATTAGACGAACCAATGTTAAAATTGGAAATGATGGTATACACTAAATGAACTTCTTTTCATTTCAAGAATTATATATTGTCTACTGAACAAAGCCAACCACTTGAAGGTGGAAGCTCATATGGAACCTGTTGCGCCCCCCCCCCAATACCACTCTCAATTCCCCAATACCCAATCTATCTACTAAAATATATTTGAAAGAAACACATTAACATTCAAACATAAAAACTAGGAGAATAAATTTGTAAGTTGAACCAAAGAGAACAAGCCAACTAAAAACATATAAATACATACCTCATACTTTTCAACATTTTGATATGATTAATATTCTTCTTAATTATACTCATCATTTGTAACATGCAGTTCCAAAATCATGTTCAAAGGATTTGCTATATCTACATCAGCGTCATTATCTATATCATCATTTGGAACATGCTCTTCTACATTTGGTTCAATTTATTCAATTTCTTCATTGGAGAGTCAATATCATCTAGTTCACCCATATTAACATTATCTCCATTAAAATATATTCCTTGAACTTCTTTGATATCTTCTTATGAAACTACATGAACCCCCTGCTCCTCTACATCATCTTCTTCTTCAATTTCATCTTTTTCTACTACATTATACTTTATGGGTCTTCCTCTAGGATCATATCTAACAACATATGACCAAATCACTTTAACTGGAATATCTACGTAAAATAATTGTTCACATTCACTTGGAAGAACATATGGCTTTGATCCTGGTTCAACATTAGTTGTATCAACCATTCCATTAGCATGCTTAATAACTGTTCTATAGAGGTCACATTCATGGATTCATAGCCTAAACCATTTGACATGAAATACAACTAGCTTGAAGGATTTAAAGTGACATTCAAGCATGTCATACATATACCCATAATATCGATTATTAGATACTTCTAGATGCCTGTTTTAGGTAGCATTGACAACCTGAAAAACTAAAGTTAGTCCACTATCAAAAGTTTTCATCTTTTCATCCAACCTTTGGATGCGAACTTTGCCCCCATTTCACTACATTTTTTTGTGGTCTTTCAACTGAAATATGTCAGTCTCATAAAAATTGCATTGTGAATTGATAATATTATTTATTTTTGGAAATTTTGCAAATTAAGAAAAAAAATGCCATATGCATCAATATTATAAAAAAAATAACTCCTATGGGTGAATATTCTTGCATGATAATGCTTTAAACCATAACCTATATCAATTTCCAAACCATAACCTATATCAATTTCCCTCTCTGTATGATTGGTATCTCCACTATGTTGAGATTCCTTGACCAATGTAGAAACACCATACCATGGAAACCTACCATTATTAGTTTGTTTGCATTGTTCAATCCATACCTTCATCCAATCAAGATTGTTCACAATGTATAAATGCATTGCATCATGCTAGGGATGGAATTTAACCTGTGTTTTGTCTATCATAGAGCATTTTTCTAAAGTTTCAAATTTGTTAATGCCCGTCTCTTTGGACATGTTTGGAACTGTACAAGACATATTTTTTATGGTTTATAATCTTTTGAAAGTGTCATTAATACACATTGAGGGAAAGCCGAGGAAGTGGAAATATATAGCTGCGGACATCAATGAATAGAGTAGACATGTCACCCTGCTTACTCATCTCACAGGCTGCCCCAAGCTTTGTTATATTTGCAGTCACTCTCACTTGGTTGTCTGCATGTTCATTTCTGTGTAAGGTTTACGGGACGGTAGTGAATGGGAGAATGAGGGGATGTGGCATGCTAGCAAACCTTTTCCCATTTTGAATTTGATTATGAGCATGGTAATTCATTAGTTTATTGCCAACTTAAATTTCAAAATGAACTCGCCATTCTTGAAAATATCAGCACCATTTTTGAATATGAGTGATCAAGTGTAATAAAAACCATTTGAATTTGACCACAAGAATTTTTATAACTTGGTCATGAACTATCACTGTTATACACTTTTTGTTCTCATCAAACATGCCCAAAATAAAATGTTTGGTGTCAATCACAACAATTCTGATCTCATCAAACATGTCCAAAGTAAAAGGTTTGGTGTCAATCACAACAATTTGGTGACCAACATTACATAGGAGGCTCAACAAGTTACTTATTTCTTAGGCAAGTATCCAGAGAAAGACTCTAAGGAAAATCGAGAAGTGAGGTTTCCTTTTACAAAACATGGTAATAAATTTTTATGGGAAATAATTTCAGACAAAAAGATTAAACATGGTAGAAAAGCAGTGCTAGTTAAAAGAGGATGGATGAACCTGTGTTGTAAAGTTGTTTATCTTTGCTGAGATGAATATTAAAACCAAGATAGTAAAAAATAAATAAATAAATAAATAAATATATATATATATATTATATATATATATATATATATTATATATATATATATATATATATATAATTTTTCTCCATCATACTAAATTGGTGCAATTTTTTTTATTTGGAAGCATTGTAAAAAAAAATATACAAATCGATTGATATCTTCATGGCAGCAAGAGAGAGTCTCCTTTGTAGTTGGAGTTATTTGATCTTTAAGTTCATAAATAGTGTTCTTGCTTTTGTGTCATAGAGGGTCATTATTCATTTCTATTCAAAATTCAATAATCCATGGCTAATGTTTAAGATTTGAACTGGAAAATGAGGCAGACTTTATTTGAATTTTCAATTCATAAATAACATTCCTTATTAGTCCCTACCCTCCGGGCGTGGCAGGGACTATAGTAATAGTTTTTGGTCGGTTACAATTAGTTCGACCCGAGAATCCATAAAGAACGGAATTCATTAACCTAAGTTTCAATTTTATATTCCATAAATCACCTTTTTTTAACCAATACAAAATTTCTACCGCTATTTCGACCACTAAGAATTTTAACGATCTTATTTGGCCTCATATCGAGGCGAGGATCTCAGCAAACTTAGGATAAATCTTCATTTAACTTATGAATTCAATGAATTTTCTGAACATGGAAACTAATGCTAGCATTAATCAATAAACATTAAATGTTATGTGCATACTTAGTAATGTTTGGTAATGTTTATTTAATTAATATATCACACGACACACCACCAAATCACGACACATCACCAAATCAGGACATCAGGTGCACAGATAAATCTTCATTTAACTTATGAATTCAATGAATTTTCTGAACATGGAAACTAATGCTAGCATTAATCAATAAACATTAAATGTTATGTGCATACTTAGTAATGTTTGGTAATGTTTATTTAATTAATATATCACACGACACACCACCAAATCACGACACATCACCAAATCAGGACATCAGGTGCACAGATGGCTCTGTGCATTTATTGGTGTGGTGTCAACCTAATGCACCTCCATTCCTTCTTATATCACAACACCCATGCCTCCCCACAGCATCGACTCAGTTTTCCTCTTCTTGGATCATCTTAACAATGGCAGCTGTTTCGCAAGCTCTTCTACAACACCCTGCAGCCTTCAACACACAAAAAAAGAGTATGTATATGTGTCTGCTTGCCATTTTCATTTCATTTTTGGCCAACCTTTTTCTTGATGAAAGTTATTTTTATTTTCCGTAGTTCTGCAATTGTTCGTGCCAGTCGAGATTAATGTCGGTTTTGTTTGTGAATTGTAGCGACAAAGCTGAGTGCGGCTCGGCTAAATTCAATTTTTGGATAGTCATTCGAACTTACAGTCGCTTCTAGCAGTTCTGGAGACTCTTGGTCTGCACTCCAACCTGAAACGCACCTCGTGCCTCCTTTCCTTTACGGGAAACCAACCACCCTGTTCATCCCCCAACGTAGCTTTGGTTCCATTGTGTTCAACTCACTGTAATCAGAATTCCATGAATTGTGAATAGCGATTTAGGTGAATATTACAAAATCGAGAAAAATAATAATTCAATGCTTCTGTGTTCTATATTTTTGGCTAATTACATTTCAATCAATTATATTTTTATGACTGTAAGAACACATAAATTCCACTGATTTCTTCTTGCTATCTTGATGTAACCAAAACGGAGCTCTAACAGATTGAGATATTGATAAATTAAAGCGCTGAGATTAGGAGCGATGTGCCTCCCTGTCTCCCTCAATCTCATGCTTGGCTATTCCCTAAGGCCAAACTAATCACCTGACTTCTGGACTCCCATCCAATGAAGGCTTTCCTGAGACTGAATGTTCGAAATTGACAAAATGAATTTGTTGCATTTCAATCATCTTTTTTTTTCAATTGGATCTGTTCATGGATAATGTAATGAATCACCATATCTGCAAGATCGAATCTTAAAAATTTCTTCTGTCTGATTTATGAGTTATGCAATACCGATATTTAAAAGTTCTTACAAATTCAATATCAGTTGACTTACTTCATTTTCTCAACATTACATACAATATGTGGTTGCTACAGATAATGGACCGTTCAACTACTGCAGAAAGATTGTTTTATAAGGTATTAATGATTTATCCTTCTGAAGTATTGTCAATGCACTTGCAACAGAAATTAGGAACTGAGTCGTACATAATAGGCATCTGCCTTGTCTGAAGAAAGCACTCAAGTATTGTACTCACCTGAAGAGTTCACAGCAAAATTCCTCGGAAATACGTCTTCATAGCTCAGACCAGATCCTCGGAAATACATCTTCATAGCTCAGACCCATCTGGGTATCCAAATTCCAAAACATCAGTGGATACAACTTCCAAAATACCAAAAACTAATAAGAGATTTATACTTGACTGATTACATCTACAGAGTGTTGATAGACTGATTACAGTATGACTAGAGCTTGTGGAGACATTATATCAACAAAACACAGGGTTTAACCGATTCGCTATTCGCCTTTCACAGAAACAAAAGAAACACAAAATATCAATCGCTACCATTGGAAGGCTGGTTCAGATCAATCTCACGCTTCCCATTAGCTTCCTGATGACGGGCCTCTATCCCTTGAGCATCCTTATCGAGCTTCATGTCCATTATCATGCTCCTCAAGGCATCAACCTCATTGAGCAGACGAGAGAACTTAAATTGAAGGGTCTGCAACTTGTGTGCAAGCTCAATATGGGAATGTTTCATCTAAAATAATTTAAATTGCAGACGCAGATCATCATGAGAGGTTAGGAAGTAAGAACAAGGATTTTCCTCCGAAATTTGAAGCATTATTCATTCTTCTGTGGCAACAGCCGTCCCGACGGAGGAGGCAGCAACCGCCACGTTTCGCTCATGCGAACGACCGCGAATCTATGGTTTACGGGCCTTAGTGCTCATCTTCCAAATACGCAGCGGGCTGGGGCAGGGACTAGCTGCCCCGCAGCCCGTCTTGTTTTTTGTGGTATCTGATCAGACATTTAGTTCCTTACCATTTAAAGATTTTTAAACAAATTTGTTGTGTTATATTCTTTGTGGATAAATAGTATGCATCTATGAGTGGCAAGAAGGGAACCAATGAGTATGCAGTGAATGGAAATCCTTCCGTTAAAAAAATTATGACGTTAATGTGGTATAAAATATTTAACTGAATGTGGTTGTATACAATTGCAGAGGAAGGCACTTTCACTTACAAAGTTATTTTGATAATGTATATATCCAATGCTGAGATATAATAAAGAATATCAATGAATCAAAATCTTTTGGTTTTGGACATTAAAGAAACTTGCTCAATATCCTTGAGAACTGCTAACCAATATATGTAAGATGTTGGTAATACAATGTATTTTCCAATGGAAATTTATGGTTCTAATATTTCCTTTGCCTATATGACTAAGCGGTGGAATAAATTTGTTTTTGTTTGCCTTTTTGCCATGATAGAATGTAAATTCATTTTCTTCGATATCATTATTGTATTAAACATTGTTTAGCTTCCATGAACGTTGATGGGGTTTTTAATTTAAATACAATATATTGGGATATTAATATTAACTTATTTAGCTATATGTGAATACATACCGAAGTTTAAATATAGCATAATGAAATATAGCATAATGAAAAACACATGCTAACATGTTTAGTTGTATGTAAATACAAATAAAATGTTTATCTTGTTGTATTTATGTTTAATTTGAGATATGGTATAATGGTATATTCAAGTTAACATGTTGAGCTATATGCCTATAATTTAATGAGATTATGTTTATATTTATTTAAAATATAATTGTGTGTCACATCGTTTCATATTGATTGATTGAGATTTTAAGATTAAAATATATATAAATTTTAAAAAATCACATAGTTCTTAAACACTATTTTTGTCATTGAATTTCGTTATTAATATATTTGTATAATTATTTTTAATATTTCTTTTTATTATGTAGATTTACTTTTAAATAAGTATTTAAATTTATTGTTTTTATTTTAAAATAAATATGTTTAGAAGGTTGAAATATTTATTTATCAATAATAATTTAGATTTCTTTTTCTTTAAATTTATTAATCATTTATAAATTATATTTTTAGAAATGTAAATTTATTTATGTGATGATGATGTTTGTTGAGGAATTTTTTTAATTTGCTTTACAATTTTATTTTTATAATAAAAATATTTAAATTAATATATTTTTGATAAGCTAAAATGTTTTCAATGTAGTTATTGTAATAAATATTTTGGAATTGTGACTTTGTGTGTTAGCATATAGGAAGAAATTGTTTTTCATTTTCAAGTCTTTTAATATAACAAAAATGAAAAATTCATTATATGTACAACTTTTTGGAAAATGTTAATTTCCAATCACTAGACTAACTAATTGAAAGCATGAAAAACCCTAGCTAATTTCCATCACCCCTTGACTCACAGAAAATCATCAGCTATGGAAAATGTGATAGGAGAAAGTAGAGCTCCCTACTATAGTAATGCACTGTGGCAAGGGATAGGCACCCAAAGAAACCATCAACTGCAAACCCTTAGGTTTCTACAAAAGAACTAGATCCTAACTAGTAGAAAAATTGCAACAATGCTAGCATTAGCCCATCTTAAACCTCCACGATGAAATTTTCCAAAAGAAACCACAAATATAAATTTTGAAGTCCACACAAACTCTATTGGAGAGTATATCCAATAAATGAGTTATGATGCCTTCATTAGTAAATTGCTAGGCATCAGGCCCTTCGAAAGGGCCCTCTCCTAGCAGATTCAATAGAAATGGAAACAAAAGGGCCAAAACAAGCTATAATTGGGAACTAAAAACTTCATCACCATCTTTTTTGCCAAAACAGAAAATTGAAGGAGAACATTTGAGAACAATGCTTATTTGTTTAATTGCACAAGGTTTTTCCTAAGGATATGGATAGAGATATTTTCCCGTGAAAAATAATTTTCACGACATCTCTAGTATGGATCCAAATGTACTTCTTACCCAAAGAGTTCTCGGATAGAAAGATACCATCTAGCATTGGAAACATGCTAGGAAAATTTGTTAAATTCTTCGAGGCCATGAAACAAGGCAAGTGCATATTGTATGCCCATATTTGTGTCTACACAAAGAATTAGAATCCCTACCTAAATCCATTGACATATACTACTAGGAAGAAATTTATAAGTACATCCTATACTATAAATACATCCCATTCAAATGTATCAAATGGCATAAATATGGGAATACCTATCAAAACTACCCAGTTCTTTACAAAAATAGCTCTCTCGATCAAGCTCAGGATGTAATCGATAATGGGTTTTGTAGATAAGCTAATTATTGTGGCATCTATAAACCCCCTCCACTATCACCACACACTAGAAAAAACCTAGGTACCAATAATATTTTCTATTCTCTTTCATATCTTAAACCATTGACTCCCTCCCCTAACCATCCTCCCTTGAGCTAGACATGATGGGCTAAAAAAAATACTAAATTCTCAAATGAATCTTCCCCACCCTCCTTTGTAACGCTCTGTGAACTAGTAATACATGAGCTTATATTAGCATATTCAAACTTTTCCCTACCTAATGACAAAAATAAAGACATGGGCCTAGATTTTGTTGATCTCCCTAGCATCACAAAGGTATGAAATGGAAAAAGGTCCAGTACCATACATAAGCACTAAGTCAAAATTTTAAGTAAAGTCATCCTTAAATCCCAGTAATAAGATCAAAAAGCATAGATAAGCCAAACTAGTGTGAGTCTTCATGGAGTTCATCTCCAACCAATGAACGATTCAGTAAAGCTTCATAAATGCAAGAAGAAAAATGGAAGGAAGAGCATCTAGAAAATATTGGAGGAATAGGAGATCTCTCTCTCTCTCTCTCTCTCTCTCTCTCTCTCTCTTGTAGTATATATATATATATATATATATAATATATATATATATATATATATATATATATATATATATATATATATATATATACATATATATATATTGTATAAGGAAGGATTTGATCAGAGCATTATTTTACCACATTTAATACTTATAAGTGTTTTATCTATGAAAATGTAACAATGAAGGATGAAATCATAACATAATCATATAACATGATTTTAAGAGATCCATAATGTCCCTTTATTATAAGTTTGGTCTTTTAATTTTTGAAATGTCCACATACTATGCATTCAATCATCTTAATATTAGTATATATCCCATGATCCAAAAAAATGCTAAAATATATACGTAAAATGTATACTTTATATTTAGATCTAATAGTATGTGTTAAATGATCTAAATCATAACATAAACCATATTGATTAATCTATTTTTGAGTTTTTATTGATAACATTCAATAGTTTTACTATGTTCGTCATCTTATATGTCCCATAATATCTCCTTAATCATTTCTCATATATGCAAATGCTATGGCATGTGCGGATCAAGGACATTTATTCAGGTTCCAAAGATTTTATTGTAATTTTTCCATGCAATTTCAAATCAAGATTCAAGATTTAATAAGTCATTTATGTGTTATGGTCATTTTTCTTCCTTATAATAAATATGTGAAATATTTTAACATAACTATGTTATTGAAGGGTAGCTTTTTAATCAAACCTTTACTGGTGAAGGGTTAATTTATTATGATAACATCACTCTTGAAGGGAACAAATTAAAACATAACATTTCTTGACAAGAAGCATAAGGACCCAAATTGTCAATTTTTTTTTGTATGATGGGTAAAGAGAAACCCAAATTCCAACCTTGCATCCCACTCTCGACCACCTATACTAAAATAAAAAATTTCACACCCACACACACATGCACACACACACACACATATATATAATTAGTTACAATGTTATAGCTTCATAATAATGGATTATGTAGGAAGATTAAAAATTAAATAAGTACAATATACATAAAAACAAAAAAGTCAAATGCACTATAAATCTCCACTATCAACTTACATCTGAATTTCCTCATTTTAACTTTCCCCACTAGGTACTTTCTAAATTTGTTCATGGAGTTGAAATCCCAAATCAGATCCAATACATTAATAGATTTTCCTATTGCAAGACTGTTATGGGAGATTTACAATTGCAGACAAAAGTATCTCCCCTAGGTTGATGGCTAACCTACAACAACAGAGAGACAAGGAAAAAAATGATTTTCCCTAAAGTAAATAGATGATGGAGAGCGTCCTAACTGGAATTATTTGCATACTTCTCTCCTTCTTTAGCTTGGAAGCTCCAATTCCAGCTCTGAATGCCAAAATTAGAACCTTCATAGTTAGATAACACAAGCCAAGAAACTACGAGATCTATGCAATATCATCTAAGTACTTCATTGAATAGATCAACAAGGTATTGAAATATATGAAATAACAACATCACATATAGGAAAAAAATGAATTCTTTGCATTAATATAAATGGAAGGAGATTACAACCATAAGTAGCAGTTGATCTTGTAGAATAGCTCCTCCAATTTGTTGACTTGTCCTTTCCTTATCAAAATATGCACCTCCACTCACCCTAAATTCATGAGATGATAACCACTCACTAAAACAACATAAGGGTAGAATCACTCTTCAAAAGCCAACTCCCAACCACATAAAAGACTAGGAATATATAGGGAAGTATGGTAAGTTGGGAGTTCTTATCCAATTATCAATCTAGGGCAAGAGATGCACCTTTGATGGAGGGATAAGATCAAAGGATAAGTGGTGAAAACTCCAATGTAGGGAAGGATAGGATCTGAATGTTTTATCTAAGGTAAGTAGTTGAAACAACTTTTGGAAACTCCTAGAATGGGAAGATTTCAGAATCTCGATCATTATTCGGAGCAAAGGGGAGCAACCTACTGGTGACCAACATAGGTGGAAAGGGGAGCAACCTGCTAGTGACCAACACAGGACACAATGGAGCAACTTGTAGGTAAACGCACCCTAGTAGGCTTACAGGGAGCTCTGGTCCTCAAACTGGCTCAGATGAAGCAGTTTAGGGCTGAAACTATGGGAAATGAAAGGTACATGCTTAGGGATTTGTGTAAGATGGTGACAATGGGGAATAATATGCTTATTGATCCCATTAGGAGGCTCACTCATCGGATGTGACAAAATGGCCTATAACAAAATGCTCCCTAAAGCACAAGGTGAGAGGTGATGACTAATCACTAAAGTTCTTTACATTGTGACAAGTAGGGATCAAGGACAACTCATGGGCTTCAATAGTTAAAATAAATTTACAACATGAAATATATATATATATATATATTTTTTTTAATTTTTTTTTTATTTTTATTTTTTATTTTATTTTTTATTTTTATTTTTTTCTGAGGGAAGCATACCCATACTCATCTCATAAGCTAACTTAACATGTATAATCATCACAAGAAGTGTCCACAGATGCAACTAGTGGACCCATGACTAGATGACTATCTATATGATGACATCCATCATACATTCTGATCTTTGTATAATCCTGAAATCACAACCCAGATGGCGGAAAATAGATCAAGGGTCTTCTATCTTGTTCACATGACCAACCAATTTATGAGTCTAACCATGTGAATTAATGCGCTGGAATCAAACATGGTTGACACCATCTGATTACCATCCAATGATTTAATTAGCTAACAGCGAGAGAAACCACCAATGATGTTAATGGCTCTCAAGGTACTGTCATACAATATGTATGGTGTGAATGAATGAGTTGATGTGAAACACCACACAAAATCTTTCTATCGAAGGCCATTGATGTAAACCTATTTCCAAGAGCGAGGAAGCTTGTCATTGATGTATGGAAGCACCAAGGTACCAAGGGGTGTTTCGAAATCAACTTCGTGGGTGATGTGCTGATGTTGAGAGGAAGTGACCCGCCGTAGGAGGGCCTTGATGTATCCCCCATCAACGACATGAAACATGTATGATGCTTGAGATATAATGATCAGAATGATACGGAAATGGAACTAGATCAGGAAAGGCATACATGAAATGAGGGCTCAAGAGTATTGTAGCAGAGATCAAATGAATGGATTCTCTTGAACATACAAATGAAACTGAATGGAGTTGGCAGCATTGACCCAAAACTGAAATGCAGGCTCAGAAAATAGTATGATAACCAAAAGAAAAACATATACCCAACCCAACAACCATAGAGATGAAGAGGAAGAGTTTCGTGTTCAATATCGACTTGCCACCATTAGAAAAAAATGGAATTCGTTGTTTTCCCAATTTCCCCAACCATACTGGTGAGTACATCTTTATTTTTTAACAAGTTTGAGGAGGATAACATATGTTTGATCTGTAAGTTCATCCTTGACATGAATCCTTCCAAGTATATTTAACAAACCCTGGGAAGGAGTGGTTCGGCCCAATCATGATCGACGAATCCATCACTGCTTGATGTTTCTATGAGTCCAGCGTAGGTAAAACTCAAGATATTTTTCATGTTTAGAGAGTTTGAAAAAGAGGCGAAAAATAAAACTCCAGATGTCCCTTTTTCTAGGTAGTCCCTTAGGTCCAAAAAGGTAGAAAACAATATCCAAGAGAACCTCTTAGCGATGTTTGACTAAGGTTTTCCTTTTTCGTAGATAGTTTATTTCATTCTGCAAAAGGGTTAAACTTATATTGGGTAGGCATATTTTCATTTACTTTAACGAGTTTGAAAAGTCAACTGCTTGAAAATCTTTTCATATTTTGGGAGTCTG
The DNA here is from genome assembly GCA_000404065.3 of Pinus taeda. Taxonomy (NCBI): domain Eukaryota; kingdom Viridiplantae; phylum Streptophyta; class Pinopsida; order Pinales; family Pinaceae; genus Pinus; species Pinus taeda. Next base: position 17,146 of record APFE031226764.1, read on the forward strand.
AAAAGAGTTGAAAGGGGATTCCAAAGGGGTTTCCTTTTTCATAGGTTTAAAGAGCCTGATAAAGAGATAAAATTGTACTTTGTGGTTAAAGAAATATTTTCAAACATAATGAAAACCTGCTAAAAGTTGTCGAACTACTCAAAACACCACAAGAAGGATTAAACATAGCTGTTTCATAACAAAAATGAAGCATAGCTAGGTCAAAATACTAAAAATGAATAAAATAATGAGAAAATGACCATAAATATTAAAAATGACTTCTCATTTTTGCCATTTCACATTTTACCTTCAACAATCAGTATTTGGAGCCCTTTTTCCCTCGATTTCCTTTTAGCTGATTATGGCAAATCCAGGGCAGCATTTCAAGTGTCGTCGCTTCAACATAGGAACTAAAACCTTTCTCTATATTTATATGGTGCAATTTTGTGTTCTCATGCAAAATGTTTAAGGTTTTGAGGCCCCTGGGGTTCATAAAAAATGCCCTGGGACCAACGCACCGCCCGTGTGTCAAAAATTGCATTGCATCTAGGTGGAGGTACACTATAGGAAGAGGTGCAATTCTCTGGTAAACATTGTTGGGGTGCATTGGGTGCATTTTCCTAAGTTGTCTTTCAATTTTGCCTCAAATGTTTTCAATTTTTTTGCATGTGAAAGAGCCTAATTGATTCCTTGTTGATGTTTTAGGTACCCATTAGCATAAAATGACATTCATTTAGTGAGAAAGACAACATGAGGAACACGATTTGAATGTGAAAAATGACTCCGCTACCATCAAGGTGGTCAAAATTTGTAGGTTATTGAAATTCTTATGTCTTCCTAGTAAGAGGAAATAAATAGAGATGTTGAAGTACCTTGTCTATTCATCGGATATTTAGACATAGGCATTCAGGTTTGGGGAGAATCTATTCATGATACATGTAGAGGATATTTACTTTCTAATAGGATTGTTAAAGCACGGTTCCCCCGTCTCTCTTCTAGGTGGAAGAAGTGGTGGCGAGATGGTGAAAGACTATATTTCTACCTATTGTAGACCTTGAGCCCTTCCTACTAGGGATGGAAATATCAACATAAAGGAACTAGCCCAACTACCTCTGAGAATGATCTTGTTCATTATCGGAATATTGGCAGGCAATTCAACACTGCATGTAGCAAGAAAATCATACATTTAGTATGGGATAGAGTGTTTAGAGCGTACAATATTCAACTAGAGTGAGGTTGTATTGGTCAATTTGAAGGAACAAATTATTAAAGAAAAGGAGGGAAGGTTGAAGAACTTCGGCTATGGTGTGCGTTAGGTTCCTATATCAATAGGAGTCATAAGTTTTCAATGAATGAGATTAAACCTTGTCATATGTACATACCTTTGCTTTCTGCAAATGTTTTCCATATTCAAAAAATCAAAATATGTAAAGAGGGTATGTCCTAAAAGAATAATAAAAGTACAAAAACAAAACAAAGGTCTAAAAAAAAAGATGAAAAAATATGAACCCAAAGAAAGAAAAAGACCATAAAAGTGAGCAAGCCAAAATGCCATTCCTATTTTACTTTTATGCAGAATAAAATGATTGTGTGCAGCTTGTGATCCATGCCACAATCCATGGCAATCAAAATGTTTAAACCTGGCTATGTCATGTTTTCAATTTCATGTCTATAGATAGAGAATAAAATATGGCCAAACAGTGTAACCTTGGTAGATAATTAGATAGGTAGAATTAATAAAAGGAGCTCAACTCTTTAATTTGAGCCCTTCGATGTAATGAGGATAAATTTAGTTAGATCTCTATTGTAAAGAAAAGAAAGATGTTTGATAAGGGTTTGCTAGCTCAAATGCACCCTAATAAAGAGAAGTAAAAATGGTAGGATGAGTAGATGGGTAAGTAGAAGAAAGGTTGCAGAAGTTATGATGATTGGTTAGACAAAAAGCATATTTATCATTCTCATCATAAAGGTTCCAAATGTGAGTGGGCAATTTAAGTTGCATAAGGTTTACAAAGTCAATTAATTAACTTCCCCCATCCATTTCATCCTTTCACTTTACTAATTTCCCACAAATAAAGTTCAAAGTACCAAAACCTTTAACTCAAAGAGGCTCAGAGCATTTCTATGACTTTTGGAGGGACCGGACCCTCGGCTCAATGACTTATAGGCAATAAGTACTAAAACCCCCTCATAAAAATTCATCCCCTCCTTCAGTTCATTCATCCACCTTCATTCCCCCCTGTTACACAAAAAAATTGTCACCATGACTTTCTACCGTTTGTGTGAGGCCATCACCACTCATACATACCTCCTTTGCAAGTCTTAAGCCTCAAATCTTCATTTCAAGCCTTGAAAATGGGAGAAAGACCTTAAAAATATCTTAAATCCTGGTTTCGCACTTTCTCCTAACATTGCCTGCGGTGCTGCACCCAATGGTCATGTCCCATGCGAACCTCACCACTCTGTCTGTTAAGTGATGGGTGCGAACCCCTGTAAAAGTTAAAAAGGCATGACTTTGCTCTTAAAAACTCACCTTGGGTCACTTCTGGATGCTTCTAGAAGGAATATTACGCTGGCAAGTCCGCTCCACCTTGGTTCATCCATTCCATAACTAAGGGAGCTAACTCCATGATATGAGGTTCTTATCCCATTGGAATAGGAACTTATCCCTTCAATGGTGGACCTGCAACCTCCTCCATTTGCACTATAAATTAAGGCATTGGACTAGTTGTAGGGGGGTTGAAAGCTAAAGATTCTTGAGGGTAAATGCTGATGGAAATTAGAATTCCTTTTTGAGCTTGTGAGACGAGAGATCACATACATTTCATTTCATTTGGGAAGTGAGTGAGGCTTGTCAAAGTAGAGGAGATTCCTACTGGACCCTGGAAAGACCTTATGCAACATCAAGGAAAAGGTTGTAAGGTTCTTTTATTCATAAAGTTAATACAATCAGGTTTGTTTTTCTCAATGAACTGTCTCGAATGGTTTATTTTATGAGCTCCTTGATCTTCATAATGAACATGTTTTATTATAGTATCTATGCAGGTGTTCTTTGAGGTGTGTTTCTTTGTGTATGCAGGTTATTAAAAGGGAACTGCTTCAAGCTGTTGAAACAAAGCTGCCACAAACAAGCATTGGACTGAGGTAGGGTCTATTACACCTCTTAGTTTTCATTTATGAATTGAAACATGTTTATAGAAAAGTAGATTTGCTTGTGCTTCTTGTTTCTAGATATCATTCGATACTAGGGTGATCGGTCTTGTCCAAAGAACGATTTATCCGGCCAACAAATTGGCGACTCTGCTGGGGACTGGTTTTGGTTTTTGATTTGTCTTTGCTTTGACTTGAGAAACTTGAATTTTGGTTTTTGATTTTTCCTTGATGTGTGTGGGATTGGGTACTTGTTAGATCCTGGTTTGATTTTTATTTTTCGGATTTTGGGAAGGGGATTGCACCTTCTGAGTTAGGTACAGTGCAGACCTGTCCGCACTGTTATAGTATAACACGGAGCAGTACCGTACCTAGTTCTATTGGGAGCCTGCGTACCCTGTCAAAAGTTTGAAAAACCTAAGATCCCTCTGCCCAGTTAGGTTTAGTTTCTATCCATAGCTGTTAGTTTATGCGCAAATCTGCACTTGTTTTGCCAAAAGTTCCTTGTGAGTTTGTTTTCATTGGCATTCTCGTTTGAAGTGATTTTCTAGAAGTTTTGCATGTTGGATTGATTTTTTCTTGGTCTTCGTAATAGCTCAGAGATCAGAAGCCTTAAAGCCTTAGATCACCCTGGTATCTCTGGTCTTCTTGCTGAGATTGACTAGTTTATGAAATCTATCCTTGAAGAGAGCTAGATCCCATTTTTCTATCTTGAAAAACTTTGATTAAACTTGATTGAAAGTTTCAAATTTCATTTTTTATTAAAACATAATTGGGTGTTTGTGATTAGTTTGTTGAGCTGAACAAATTGATCCTTAGTTAGCTGAAAAACTAAGTTAAGCATCCTCAAAAACATTTCGAGTTTCTTTTCAATCCACTTTTGTTTAGATCTCAAGATTAGATTATAGTTTTGAGTTTTTCATAGAAGTTATAGAAGCTTGTAGAAAAATTTGTTTTCAATAGTTTTTCGAGTTTTTCTAGAAATCTTAAAAGATCCCTTAAAAGAATTGTTTGTTCTTGTAGTTTTTTATCATTGAAAAGCAAAGGGATTTTCTGTGAGTGTGATTAGTAGTCTCATTCTTAAAGTTCTTTGAAAAAGACAAAAAGTTTTCCTTTCAGTTGTATGTTAAGAGAAAGATTTGATTTTCAAAGCATTGCATTTTCAAATCTTCCTTAGCTAGAAATTCATTGAAAAGGAAAAGGAATTGTTTATCATCTTAGATGCATTTTTAGGTGGCGGTGGAGGGAAGATCCCACTGTACCTAGAGCAGACGTCGACTAGACTCACTTGGAATCTATGGAGGGGTTATCTTCACTTGAGATGGTTATAGTGGAGAAACTTGTGCCAGTCTGTTTCATTAAGCAATTTGTCGGGGTAACAGTTCCAACCACCATTTCTGTATTGAATTCTGCGACGTTGGATTTCATCACCAACTAGTGATTTCAATCCGGAAAAATATTGTTTGTGTATGGTTTGATCTCCTAGATTTATTAGGCGTGTGCTTCAAATTGTTTGGTTCTTTAGTGACTTTAGGTGGATTTCTTGAGATTTTCTTTGTTTTCGTGTGATGTAATTAAATAGTTAATCGTGGCTGAATTACCGAGACAATCCCATTGACTTCAGGGGCATCCTTCCGAATTTACACAAAGTCAACTTGAAGGGTTGCGAGCTCTTGTCACACCTAGTGAAAGTAGAGTTGGGTCACTGGAGGCCAAAGAGTCTTCGTTAATCATACATCCTGATTATCTAGTTCAAGCAACAGAACATATTTCTAAACCGATTTAATTTTCCGAGGTTACTGTTAGTATTACTCCTACTAGTTCATTAGCTGAAGAAATTGAAATCTCTGAACCTGAAACTGAACCTGCTGCTACTCCATCTTCGGGATTTGCTTCTCTTGTTTCTAGTGGTCCTAGTTCACCCAGGGTAGAAAATATCATTACCAGAATCTTCCTTCTGGACTCATTTCCATAGAATAACTTGTAAGTCCAGACGAAGGTATAAACATCCCCAAAAATCAACCAGCTATCGAACTTAGGGAGCGTTAATTCATTTTCTACAGTCCCATTAGAGGCGACGATTAGTATATTTCGTTGACCAACTTTTTAGAAAATACAGGTCTCGCATCTTCACCACCTCGATTTCCTTTCCATCCAACACCCAGAGGTTATTATCCTCCTCTGAATATGTCAAGACAATCATCCTTGTTTTCTCAAACGCCCGGAACGTTTTTACATGGCGGTCCTTCTGTTCCTCATGGGTATCAGTCTTTATCTGGTACGTTTTCAGGAGCATCTCCTCATCCCATCGAATATGTAGTATCTCCTGGTAATATCGGAGCTAAACCATTAAGTGTCCAAGAGATTCTTATTATGTCTCGTACTACTCCTAACCCGCAACCTCAAGGTAGTTCAATACCGCCTGGCGGCCAGCCGCAAGGTACTCAAATACTGCCTGGGGGGCAACCTCAAGGACAGTACATCCCTACGGGACAATATTTTCCTCAAGGTCAACCCCAATACCAATATGTACCTCAAGGTCAACCTCAGTTTCAATATGTGCCTCAAGGTCAGTACCAGCCTCAAGGTCAATACCAACCTCAAGGTTAGTACCAACCTTAAGGTTAATACCAACCTCAAGGTTTCCAACCGCCTTCAGGTCAATCATTTGTTCGAGGAATGGGAAATGTACCTTATAATTATCAACCTTACACTCAACCTGGTTTTGGTCCTCAATATGCTCAACCTGTTATGGGTCCATACCTTGGAATGAACGTGGTGTGGGATCAACAGACTTCGCAACCCAGTGTGCAGTTGTCATCTCAATCTGGATAGCCTTTGGTTTCTGGTTCACCCCAACAACCTGTCCAGCCTACTACTCAAACTTCTACATGTGGGGTAGTTCATCACCCTGGGCCTAGTTCACCTTGAACTCCACCCCAAACGTCTGCTCCAACTACTGCGGCCTCTGTTTAATCCACCCCACCTATTTCTGGACTATCAGCAGCTCTAGTTTCTATTTCTCCTATATCAACTCCTCAGGCCTCTTTACCTCAGTCCGGACCTACAATCCAAACTCTGGTTTCAATGCCTGTAGGACAACTTGGGCCTAGTACAGTTGTCACAAGTCAACCTCAATTTACTTATCAACCATACCATGGACAGTACCAATTCAGTCCTGCTGTGTAGAGCCCGGCTTATCAGTATCAACCATACCCTAGGTATACTTATCAACAACCTCAACAACCCCAGTATGGTCCGGTTAATCCTGGTTTTCCAGGAGGATATAATATACCAAATGCAAATCCGATTCCAAGTTATCCTGGATATCCTCCTCTTGGGGCTGGTCTTATGACCCCAAGTTTTTGGGATCCAAACCGTCAGTTACCATTTATAGCAACTTTGGATTTACCTGATTTGTCATGCCTCTCGAATGATCCCATTAATTATCTTCCATTTTGGCCGCCAATGCTGAATAAGTTGCCCAGTGATATACCAAAGTTTGAGGGGAATTCAGGAGAAGATCCGTCTAATCATGTGATGACTTACCATCTCTGGTGTGCATCGAATTCCATTATAGATGATTCAATTCATCTTGGTCTTTTTCAACGCACTTTGATTGGCCTTGTAGCCAAGTGGTACATTGAGTTTCCATGAGGCTCTTTTTACAATTTTAGTGAGTTAGCCACTTCCTTCCTTACTCATTTTCAGCTGCCAGTCCGATATGACAATGGAACAGAATTATTAACTTCATTAAAAGATTCGATGTCCACATATATTTCAGACCATATTAATGAATGGCAACGTTGACGTCATTTAGTGAAAGTTTTTATCCCGGACCAAATTTTGGCAATATGGTTTGTAAAATCGTTATTACCTAAAATAACTGAAGATGTATCCAAGGCAGGAGTAGTTACCGAAGAGCAAGTAATTACTGAAGCTCAGTACCTTGACTTAGTTTATACGCAGTCAGGTACTTTACACGAGAAAATCCCTGACCTTCCAAAACAAAATCAAATAACTACACCTCCCTCAGGGTCTCATGCCACTGATGGTATGATTGGTACTGTTAATACCAAAAGTAAGAAGAAATCCTCCAAGAATTCTTCTCCTATTATAACTTTATCAGATTCCCCAAAGGGAGAGTCTTCAACTGAAATATTCTGCCGATGTCCATGTCGTAGAATCATCTACGGCCAAATCAAAATCTAGTGGTAAGAAGAAAGGCAAGAAGAAGAATAAGCAAAACTTGGAGAAATCAGATAAACCTGAATATACTGATGAGAAACGTAAACCTCGCTATCCTTGTATCATCTGCGATGAGGAGAATTTTACAAGAGATTGTCCACATCGTGCTGAGGTTGCGACAATCGTCAAAGGTTCTCAAACACTTGCTATTTTGAAGGATCCTTTTCCGAGTCAAGACAGTAAGATGATAGGTTCTTCCTCTAGTGCCTCGGAAGAGCCCATAATGATGATGTCCCATGTAAGGATTGCGACACGATCACAAGATTATGGAAGTAAGAGTCCTATTGGTGGTAAGTGTTGGGCCATGAATACGACCCCTTTGTAACACTTATTTCATCCATTTTTACTTTTCTCTATTATATCATTTGTTATAATTTATCATTTAAATCCATTTTATAAATGATTTATGCTCTTATGGATGAATATTATTTCTTCTCCTTTATTTCTAATAAATTGATGATTATGCATGATTTTATCAATGATAGTTTCAATAAATTGGTTGTAACATTATTCACCATTTTTAACCTCCAAGATAATTTCTAGATTGAAGATTTGACCATTAAATGTGCCAACTCAGAAATTCGCTAGAATAAGAAGTGACATTTTGGTAGTTGAGATTCTGAGCAAATGAAGAAGAATTTGGAAAATTTGGAACATGGGTTTTGTCCAGAACAGACCCAGCTAACTTCGCTAAAGATTGGTTTGCCCAAATTCGGCTTGTACTCAGTGAAACGCAGGTTTCTTTGAGCACGATTTTCTTAGAATTTTTGTTGCGGCCGTCCTCCAAATCTTAGCTGCAAAGCCAAATTTGTCTTGCTCTTGTTGAGAGATGGATGGAAATATATCTTCTTGTTGATCAATTGATTAGAATCAATCCAATTTTGTAATAGAAATCATGTTGTAATTATCTTTGTTGTAACTTCTCGTTGATCTCTCTTTATTTAAAAGAGAACAGAGATCAGAGAAGGGGATGATTAATTTGGAGAGGGATGGCTAAGAGAATGGAGAATTGAGGATTTAGAATTAGAGATTTAGAATTAAGAATTCATGGTAGGATAGGAGGAAGAAAGGATTGTTTCATGCTTTAAGTCTCAAAGCTTCAGCTATTGTAATGATTTCACCATTTAATGATTAATTCCTGATTTGGGAGTTGTTGTTCATTCTTTTCATTTGAAGTAACCTAGGAGCATCCGCTGGTGGCTAAGGGCCCAGCCTCAAGTGGAGTACACTGCTGCTGTTGTATGTTATCTTCTTGGTTTATGCATGGTTTTGCTTATTAGCGTTATCTGTTATTTTACATCACGGTTTTGTTATATTCGATTCATGTTCAACTAAGTAATATTGTTCTCAATGCCAGGAATGTCGTATTGATTCATCTTGACTTGGTAAAACATTGCTATTCTTCCAATCATTGATATAAAGTTGTTGATCCTTACAGAATGTATTGTTGTTCAATTACAACGTATCCATATTGTAACACTTATTAATTGGTATTACTGAATTCATCTTAGAGATTATATTTCCTTGCGATTGTTGTATCTATTGATGTTGTTGTTCCATTATAAAATACAATCGTATTCTTTATAACTAAGACTGATAAGTGGCTTACCAAGATCAGATTACCATTAAGGTGTGTTGTGTGTTACGTTGTTGTGTATTTCTGTTTGGCTTTCGAGCGTTATTCCGTATTTCATCACTAACTAGTGTTGTTCTATTTATCATGTGCTATTCGATTCATCTTTAAAGATAGGGGATTGCCATTTGATTTCTGTGCATTTATGCTTGTAGACTAAGGTGTTGTTGCTTATTGGATTCAATTGTTGTTACATTTCCTAGCTGCTATTCCATTTCTTAGTTGTTGTTCCATTTTCTGTTATTTGCGTTATTGATTGCTTTGGTGTGAAGAACAATCTGAAACTGTAGTGGGCATTGAAATTTGTTGTCTAGTTCCGAGATTGACGATCTGTTCCTTGATTATCTTCAGCTACATCAGTTTACAAAGGGATGAGTTACTGTTACTGTACCCTTGACTGATCATTTGCTGTAGTTTTCTGAATACACGATTTAAGTCTTAAGGTGCTTTGCTGTAAGTAGATCTCATTTTGAGCATTCATTTACTTTTGCATCTTAAGCACTATACTACATCTTTCATAACATTACTCTTGAGTAAATAGCTACCTCAGACTGAGTAAACTCTTGAAATAAAAAGTAGTCCCTGGGTTGACAATTAATGTGAAGGTAATTAGGAGTTAAAAAGGCCCTTTTTATCGCTCGACATTTTGGTGCCGTTGTCGGGGAGAGTGTATCCATTTTTAAAGAGTAGTATGCATCCGATGAGTGCCTGTTAGGAAAGAATTGGGTATTAAAAACGAAAGGTAAGAACCTACGTACAGGAGCATGTAAAAGCCCTTCTCCCCCACCCGCTTTCCAACATAATTGTTAAAGAACTTAGTGTAGAAATAAATGTTTGAATTTTTGTGTGAATGAGTAGAAAAAAATAGAAATTTTGAAAAACAAATCTCATTATTTCTCTCAAGTGGTGATGTAAGCACCACCCATTTCACTAACCGATTGACAGGAACATTTGAAGAAGGAGCCTCGAAGAAACACATGAAGAACATCTTCTATTATGGTAAGAAATGGATCACATTTTTACTTTTGAATTTCCTATCAAAGATCTAGGAGGAGTGACACAATTGCACATAACTCCCCCGTTGTCTCTACCAAATTTTCATGCCTTGACAAATGAAGATCCAGATACATTCTTATTTGAGTTCGAAATACTTTGTAGAGGATATGATTATTTTACTGATGATCAAAGGTTGAAAGTGTTTCCTCTTACTCTAAAAAGAGTAGCTCTCCGATGGTTCATGAACCTAGGTGGGGACTGCATCCAAACATGGGAGGACATGAGGAACATATTCTTGAAGAAGTACCAAGACTATTGCAAGGCCAATGAAGATATTTTCGATATGATACAAAGGGAAGATGAAATCTTGGAGGACTATGTAGATCGATTTCATTACAACCTTCAAAAATCAAAATATAAGCATTTGGAAAAAGAGATCATAAAAGCACTCCTTAAAGGAGTCAAAGATGAATTTTTAGAACTCTTAAATCTGATAGGAAAAGGTGATGTTTTTCATTTATCATATGATGATGTTTGTGAGTTTTGCATAAGGTATTCAAGAGGAATCTTCAAGGCTGGTAAGAGTTCTAGAGATGTTTGTTCCTTCTTCTCTAAATATGCTACAAGAATAGGAGACATAAGAGCTGAAATCAATGTTTTATTTGAAAATTTTAAAGTTGATTTTATTAGCACTCTAAGTTCAAAATTGGATGCTTTACAGGTTCAGAAGAATCAAGAATTTGATGAAGTGTTTTTCCCTGATGACCGAAAGGAGCATCTCTTAGATACTCACTCTTACTTATCTCGGATGGAAGTAGCATATCAAAGAGATGAGGAAGTTGCAACAAGGTCAAAAGCATGGAAATCATGGCCTATAGGTATGATTTAAAAAAATTCTTCTCCATTCTCTTACTTGCATAATCCATTATGAAATACTCATGTTCTAGGGCAGTCATGTTAATTTCAATATAACCACCAATCTTATCTACAAGTTTGGCATGGTTCACCTTATGATTGCATGACTACTCTCCCTCATCTTGTAGCACAAGCACATTCTCCATATTCTCCCACCAGCTCTTCACAACACCTGCTTGCATATCAAATTTATCCACTCAACCCAACCACACATCATTCACAATCTCCATTCCTTACAGATTTCCTACTCAACTAATTCACACCCTTCCCACAATAAACCATACAACATGCTCAATGTTGAACTGCCAAATTTACCCACCCTTCCCACCCATTCTATCTCACATGCGCCATTAGAGAAAACTTACAATGACATTCAGAATGTTTCATATTCAAAAGTTGTAGAAGCTATGGAAGAAAATGAGGTTTCTTATAGTATGTACCAACAAGCTAATTTAAAAGCTCAAGAACTTCATGATATAATGGATATGAGAAATCAAGAAAGTAATGCTTACATTGAAGATTGGTTTCACTCCATCATTTGTTTGCAACATCACTCTATGCTTCAACAATTTTTGATACCATTTTTTCAAGGGAAGTTGGCTTCTCATACCCTAATTTTCATTAATATGCATTTTTCAAATTTGGTATGTGTTACATGAAGCCTTTTCGAAATGGTTCCTTAGTTCCAAAGTATATTATTTTTTTTCATCAAAATAGGTTAGTGTAGAAAATAAAATAAATAAGGGAATAAATAAATGCATTTTGTTTTTTTATGTAAAACTAGTTGTTTTTTGTTGCAACGTGCTATGCAAATCAACATTGGTGATAATTTTTAATTCATTTGTGTATGTATATGACTTATAATGGAAATAATAATTCGACAAACACTTATATTCACTTTTATCACCAATTTGAAAAAATGCTTCAATATCATATTTTTTTGGCTTGTGGGCTTAATGGAATTTCTGCAAAAATATTCGGGACAATCATATTTTGACGAACCAAAAGGGAATAATTTTAAAACCTATTTCTATCCTAAGCATCCCTTGATGTCTACTTTTCAACCCAATTTGAATCACTTAATTTGGATTTGAAACGAAAAAGTTAGAACCAACACATTGACCGGATGTCTAGCGGGCAGCTCAGGAACAAAGTTGGGACAGTCAGTGTTTGGAGGCCTAAATGAATGAATTTTTAAAACCTGTTCCTATGGTAGATTCCCATATGAATCTAGTTTTCAATTCAATTAGAATCACTCATTTTTTATATCATATGGGGAAGTTATGATCAAAATATTGATTGTCTATCGTAAATCAGCACTCTTAAAACTCTGTCTTTCCGGATGTTCTTTACAGTATTTGACCTATCAATTCTTCTTTTCTTCAAAACTTGTTTCAATTGGAGATAAATAAAGAAATTTTATTTCATTTCAAATTTGAATCATTTGAATCTGACATCAAACGAAAACGTTATGCTTGAAATATCAACTGTTGGTCTAAGTCAGGTAATCGAAAATGACTCTGTTATGCAGGTTGTTCTAACTAAAATTGACATATCATATCATTGAATATTTAAAACCTATTTCTAATGGAGATAAAAATTTGAATTATATTTAATTTGGCTTTATAATCACTCAATTTCGACGAAAAACAAAGAAATTGTGATTAAAACACTGCATGTTAGCATGATTGGCCACTGCTCTCCCGCAGGTAACAAATAAATTTTACTTTGTTATTTTCTCCATGGATTTGTTCTACAGATGATCCAGATTTAAACAGGAACGCAATAAAATACAGAGATAACCATATACACAAAGATGCAGCGGAAATAATACTTCATTTCATTAATGGAAAA
>APFE031226764.1:41443-52269 GCA_000404065.3 Pinus taeda
GACACTTTTCATTTTTGCTGTTTATTTTCCAAAGGAACAACACTTGCATTTTTTATGTTCATTTTCCAAAGGAACGACACTTTTTGTTTTTGTTGTTCCTTTTCCAAAGGAACGACAGTTGCGTTTTTGCTGTTCTTTTTCCAAAGGAACGACACTTGTCATTTTTGCTATTCCTTTTCCAAAGGAACGGCATTTGCATTTTTGTTGTTCCTTTTCCAAAGGAACGACACTTTTCATTTTTGCTATTCCTTTTCCAAAGGAACATCACTTGCATTTTTGTTGTTCCTTTTCTAAAGGAACGATACTTTTACAAAGGAACGACACTTGCGTTTTTGTTGTTCCTTTTCTAAAGGAACGATACTTTTCCAAAGGAATGACACTTGCGTTTTTGTTGTTCCTTTTCCAAAGGAACAACACTTTTCATTTTTGTTGTTCCTTTTCTGAAGGAACGACAGTTGCGTTTTTACTGTTCCTTTTCCAAAGAAACGACACTTGTCATTTTTGCTATTCTTTTTCCAAAGGAACAACACTTGTGTTTTTGCTGTTTCTTTTCCAAAGGAATGACACTTTTCATTTTTTTTGTTCCTTTTCCAAAGGAATGGCACTTGCATTTTTGCTGTTCCTTTTCCAAAGTAATGACACTTTTCATTTTTGTTGTTCCTTTTTCAAAGGAACGACACTTGCATTTTTGCTGTTCCTTTTACAAAGGAATGACACTTTTCATTTTTGTTGTTCCTTTTCCAAACGAACGACACTTGCATTTTTGTTGTTCCTTTTCCAAAGGAGTGACACTTTTCATTTTTGTTGTTCCTATACCAAATGAACGACACTTGCATTTTTGTTGTTCCTTTCCCAAAGGCATGACACTTCATTTTTACTGTTCCTTTTCCAAATGAATGGCACTTTTCATTTTTGTTGTTCCTTTTCCAAAGAAACGACACTTGCGTTTTTGCTGTTCCTTTTCTAAAGGAACGACACTTTTAGTTTCTGCTGTTCCTTTTTCCAAAGGAACGACATTTCCATTTTCACACTTTATTGTGTGTATTTTTGTTTTTTGTTGTGCATTTCCTTTGTTGTTCCCTACAAGAAACAACACTTTTTTTGAGTATTTTTGCTGTTCCTTCAAAGAAGCAACACTTTGGGATTATTTTTTAGAACAACCCTTCCTTCCTTTTGTGGGATTATTCCAAGTTCATCTCAACCACATTTTCCTGATTCTCTTTCATGGCATGAAATACACTACTTTTATGAGGACAAGAATTATGGATTCTTTTGAAGCGAGCTATTATCATTCACGTTATGATCTTTAACAGGTCAGCTCCTTGATGATAGATTCTTTTCAAAAAGGACACAATTAATTATATACTACTTTACTGCATTGTTTTCTGTCGAACATGATATTTATTGATCATCTTAATATCATGCTAGTTCCACCCTTCTTGGTTATAATCTTCTCTGTCTGTAATAAATGAGATTATGGGTATATTTTTTTCTATTGACATGTTCAACTTCTTCCACCATCCGTACTCTTAAGGAGTATTGAGCCTCCCTCCTTTTATTATAAAAATGTGTAATAACAACAAAATTTTGTTCGCAGATGGAGGATAGCGGATCTCATTACAAGCCAGCCTACCATGTTCATAAGGCTGTAACAAAGTGACATTCCCATTATGGCCACCACACCAGGGTTATGATCCATTGGATAGCCAAATTATCCTTGGAACAGGAGGTCTCATCACGAGCTTGCCTGATCACTTTTGCTACATCCCAGTGAATGGCAGTGTGGTTATCTAGTTACCATGCCAGCACACTGATCTCTTCTATAGAACATCACTGGAATTCTCCATTTATAAATTGAGGATCCTGGCTCATATGGGTTAAAAAGCAACCCTGTCGAGCCTATGGACACCTGCTGGTAGCAGAGGCTCTGCTTAAGGTATTGAAGTTATATTTTATCGTCAATTATCATTATAATACCCTTTTCTTATTTTTTCTTTTTAACGAAGAAGTTATTTCCTTAATTTTTTTTCCTATTTTGAACCTTTATGCATGAGAAATTGTTTTATGATCAATCGCATCATTTTCAATTAGAATACCATCAGTAAAGCATATTTTTGGCATATTGTTGTTCTTTTTTTTTTCACATAACTTATCATCAATTCAAAGCGTCCTATATTTTATTCATAGCTATCTTTACACACTTTGCTCTCATTATAACCATAACTCTCACCATCCTATCATTGATATGTGTACTTTGCTTCATTTACTGATGTATTGTTCATTCCCTTGCCTTCCCATCAGCACAACATCTTTCATATGCTTTATGGTCATCGAATCTCTTTTCCAATTGGAGGGGGGAATGTATGCATTATGGGATAGCATGCGATATGATTACTACACTTTGCCATAACTTGTTGATTTGACAACATATCCATATTGCATGTATAGAAAAGTTTTTCTGATTGAAATTTTTGCATGCATCTTATTTGTTGTTATTCAAAACTAACACTATGGATTCAAGAACATTGTATGCAAAAGAGTGATTTGTTTACAGGAGAACAACAAGTATGGGGGGGGGAACTGTATTCGCAGCATGACTACACTATTGCACCTAACAGAAGAGGCTCGAGCAACTCACGAATGTGAACAATTCTTCAGACATGATGTGCTTACCTAGATTCCACCTTTTGCATCACTTTCCACACCAACTCTCTCTACATTAGCTTCAACAAATGCCAGTCCATATATGTCATTCTGGAGGTAAAACTTGAGGTAAAATAGAATAATTTTCTGATTTATTACGAATTTAGGAGAATTTAATGAAAATCCATTTTGAGCATTATTTATCATTCTTCATTTCACATCTTTACCACTTCCCATATTTTTCAGCAGCATATCCTTTTTCACTTTTGGGGGAGTGTTGCTTTCATTCATTTCTTTCTTATGACCATGTCATTCATATTCTTTATCATCCATTGTTATTCTTATTCATTCTCAACACCTCCCTTATTCCATGTTGTTTTACACCAAGCATAGACTTCAATAGATAGTAGCGACCACCTCCATTTGTTTTCTAGCATCGCATGAGGGCATGCTAATTTTTCAGAGAGGGCGAGGAATTTCTACGCATGATGGATGTTTTCTATTTTCTTTCTTATTTCAGGCATACAATTTCAACGTAGAAATTGATTTCTATAATATTTTTAAAAATATGAACTCAATTCTTGTGATTTCTGGAAAACACAGACATATCATTAAATATACAAACCCAGACAATTTCAAGTTAAATTGGTTCATAATATTTCGGAAATCATGCACTCTCACCTACAACCATTTTATTTATATCTCATGATCCGTGGATCAAAACGATCTGATTTTTGGATCATAAAGGCATTCATATATTACAAATATGCTTGCAACATTTCAACAAAAGCTGGTTTGTAGTTTTTGGGAAAATGGTTAATGAAGGTTGTTGTCACTTATATCATATTTTGCTGTAACTTCATTGTTATGCCTTCATCAAGATTGCTAAAATTAAATATTCATTAATTGAGGAACAATTCATTTGTTCTATCCATTTCCTGAGCTGAGGTGAAGAAATGTTTTATTGCTTGGTTAACACATGGGTTTTGCCTTTGGGTTGCATGAGGACATGCAATATATTCAGTTTTTGTTGCATGAGGACATGCAATATATTCGATGTGGGGGTACGTTGGGCCATGAATACGACCACTTTGTAACACTTATTTCATCCATTTTTACGTTTCTCTATTATATCATTTGTTATAATTTATCATTTAAATCCATTTTATAAATGATTTATGCTCTTATGGATGAATATTATTTCTTCTCCTTTATTCCTAATAAATTGATGATTATGCATGATTTATCACTGATAGTTTCAATAAATTGGTTGTAACATTATTCAACATTTTTAACCTCCAATATAATTTCTAGATTGAAGATTTGACCATTAAATGTGCCAACTCAGAAATTCGCTAGAATAAGAAATGATAGTTTTGCGGTTGAGATTCTGAGCAAATGAAGAATAATTTGGAAAATCCGGAACATGGGTTTTTTCCATAATGGAACCAATTAACTTTATCAAAGGACGGTTTGCCCAAATTTGACTTGTACTGAGATAAACGTAGGGTTCTTTGAACACGATTTTCTCAGATTTGTTGTTGCGGCCGTCCTCCAAATCTCAACTGCAAAGCCAAATTCGTCTTGCTCCTGTTGAGAGATGGATGGAAATATATCTTCTTGTTCATCAATTGGTTAGAATCAATCCAATTTTGTAATAAAAATCATGTTGTAATTATCTTTGTTGTAACTTCTCTCTGATCTCTCTTTATTTAAATGAGAACAGAGATCAAAGAAGGGGATGATTAATTTGGAGAGGGATGGCTAAGAGAATGTAGAATTGAGGATTTAGAATTAGATATTTAGAATTAAGAATTCATGATAGGATAGGAGGAAGAAAGGATTGTTTCATGCTTTAAGTCTCAAAGCTTCAACTGTTGTAATGATTTCACCATTTAATGATTAATACCTGATTTGGGAGTTGTTGTTCATTCTTTTCATCTGAAGTAACCCAGCAGCATCTGCTGGCGGCTAAAGGCCCAGGCTCTAGTGGGGTACGCTGCTGCTGCAGTATGTTATCTTCTTGGTTTATGTGTGGTTTTACTTATTAGCATTATTTGGTAATCTGGTATGTTCTGTTATTTTACATCACGGTTCTGTTATATTCGATTCATGTTCAACTAAGTAATATCATTATCAATGCTAGGAATGTTGTATTGATTCATCTTGACTTGGTAACACATTTCTATTCTTTCAATCATTGATATAACGTTGTTGATCCTTACAGAATGTATTGTTGTTCAATTACAGCGTATCTGTATTGTAACACTTATTAATTGGTATTACTGAATTCATCTTAGAGATTATATTTCCTTGCGATTGTTGGATCTATTGATGTTGTTGTTCCATTATAAAATACAATTGTATTCTTTATAACTAAGACTAATAAGTGGATTACCAAGATCAGATTGCCATTAAGGTGTGCTGTGTGTTACGTTTCTGTGTATTTTTGTTTGGCTTTCAAGCGTTGTTCCGTATTTCATCATTAATCAATGTTGTTCTATTTACCATGTGCTATTCAATTCATCTTTAAAGATAGGGAATTGCCATTTGATTTTTGTGCATTTATTCTTGTAGACTAAGGTGTTGTTGCTTATTGGATTCAGTTGTTGTTACATTTCCTAGCTGCTGTTCCATTTTCTATTATTTGTGTTATTGATTTCTTTGGTGTGAAGAATGATCTGAAACTATAGTGGGCATTGACATTTGTTGTCTAGTTCCCAGATTGATGATTTGTTCCTTGATTATCTTCAGCTACATCAGTTTACAAAGGGATGAGTTACTGTTACTGTACCCTTGACTCATCATTTGCTGTAGTTTTCTGAATGCATGATTTAAGTCTTAAGCTGCTTTGCTGTAAGTAGATCTCATTTTGAGCATTCATTTACTTTTACATTTTAAGCACTGTACTACATCTTTCATAACATTATTCTTGAGTAAATAGTCACCTCAGACTGAGTACACTTTTGAAATAAAAAGGCATCTGTGGGTTGACAATTAATGTGAAGGTAATTAGGAGTTAAAAAGACTCTTTTTATCACTCGAGAGTAAGGAAGCGGAATCTTCTAATTCCAATCCATCAACCTCAGCTCTGTTTGGTTCCGATCCACTACAGATCGAGAAACCTAATCCAGACTTAGTAATCAAACCGCCTGCTAAAGGTATACTTCGAAAGTCGGCTTTCAATCCACATGCGAGAGCTACTCAAAACTATAACATTATTGAACATTTAGTTGTTTCCCCTTCAGCAATGTCGGCTTTGGAGGTCCTACAATCTTGTCCAGCACAGCGTAAATTGCTATTGTCGGCTATAGGAGCTGTTGATCTTTAGGACTCAAACATCATAGTCTTCGATTTAGAAAATAGTACACCTCGTTTACCTCATCAAATGGCTTTCCAGATTCCAGTGTTAGTCAAAAACAAACCTTACTTTAGGACTATTATTGATGAGGGAGCTTCATCGTGTATTATGTCAATACAGTGTTGGGAAGCCCTTAGTTCTCCTACACTTAATCAATCCCCGACAATTCTGAAGGCCTTTGATGGCCGATTGTTTCATCCTTATGGCATTTTGCAGGACTTACCTATAGGGGTTGAAGGAAAAACTGTTAATCTAGATGTGGAGGTGGTTGATGCCCCTCTGGATTACAACCTTCTTTTGGGTCCTAGCTGGTCTTAGGCCATGACTGCTATTGTTTCATCGGTCTCTCAGCTTATTAAGTTTCCACATAATGGAAAGATTGTTACAATAGATCAATTAACTTACTTTTCATCCGACCCATCCTCTGCTGAGAGTATTCAACATGTTGGTAAAACTGCTATCCCTTATAAGGATGTTGGGGTAGGATTAGTTAAAGATTCTAGTTTACTCGGAACTTTTTCATTTCCTCATCCCAACATACTGTCTCCTTTCACGACTGTTCATATGATTTCGTCAGAATCCATTGTTCTTGATGATCCTTGGATCATTCCATTCAATTCCGAGGTGGACTCTTTTGGTGTTCCATGCCTTTGAGTTCCTTTGAAGTTGCTTATTAGGTTGTACAGTTGTTTTCCAACCCAAGTTCAACCAATCTTGATCTAGTGAATGTGATCCATGGAGAATCACTTTCAATCTCAACCTCAGATTCAACAACCTTTTCTGAAACTGCTGACACCAGTGAGCAAATTCGGGAACTTTTGTTTGTTGATGTGACCATGGGAAGATCTTCATCCTCGATCTTTGTTTTTACCTGAGATTGATCGTTTTGAGAATGATTTTTCATCTATTTTTAATGCTGAATATGTCAAAGAACCACAGAATCCATTGAAACATCCTGATTCTGAACAAAATTTAGCAAATATTTCTCGAATGGTTCCTATCGACATTTCAGTCAAACATGGGATTGTTGAAAACATTCACATAGGTGCTTCTTGTTCGGACACTGAAATCAAAACATATAAAGCCCTTTTTCAAGAATTTCGTGATATGTTTGCGTGGTCCTATGAGGAAATGCCAGGAATTGATCCTTCAATTGTTGTTCATGAGATCAAAACTTTCACGGATGCTAAACCTGTCCGGCAACGTTTGCATCAGATACACCCACGAAAAGCTACTGCAGTCAAAATAGAAGTTGAGAAATTACTTAAAGCAGGTTTCATTTATCCAATTCCTTTAACGGATTGGGTATCGAATATTGTTCCGGTTAATAAAAAGAAAGGGACAATAAGAATATGTATTGACTATAGGGATATTAATCGTGCTTGTCCCAAGGACAATTATCCAACACCCTATATCGATCAAATTATTGATGAATGTGCCGGCAGTGAAATTTTCTCCTTAATGGATGGATTTTCCGAATACAATCAAATTAACATTCTACCTGCTGATCAACCAAAAACGACATTCATTTGTCCATGGGGACTTTTGCTTATTGCAAGTTACCTTTTGGATTGAAGAATGCCGGCGCAACTTTTCAAAGGGCTATGTCTTATGCGTTTCATGACATCAAGCACATTGTGTAGCCTTATCTCGATGATTTACCTGCTCATTCTTTACGTCAAGCCGACCATCTCACTCATTTATGAGCAATTTTTATTAGATGTAGACATTATCATATTAGGCTGAATCCCCACAAATGTGTTTTCTGTATAGAAATAGGTCGTTTACTAGGATTTGTTGTATCCAAAGCCAGCATTCATGTCGATCCTTCGAAGGTTGAAGCCATTGTCACATTACCACCTCCTTCGACTCTTTGCCTACTCCAAAGTTTGCAAGGGAAAGCAAACTTTTTACGACGTTTCATTCCTAACTAAGTGAGATTACAAAAGGTTTCACTCGGTTGTTGAAACAGAACACTCCATTATTTTGGGATGAGATAGCTGACAAATCGTTTGATGCGCTTAAACACGTGTTGATCCATGCAGCATTATTGCATCCTCCCAACTACAACTAGGATTACTTCTTGTACCTCGCCGCTTCCCATTCCACCATTGGGATGGTTTTAGTTCAACAGGATGACTTCGAGAGTGAACATGTGATCTGTTATCTTAGTTGGACTCTAACTCCGACTGAGTTAAAATATTCACATATGGAGAAACTGGCCTTGGCAGCAGTACAAGATGTTCAACGATTTCGTCATTACATTTTGCTACACAAAACCACGGTCATTTCTGACTATAACCCTATGCAATACATTTTGACTAAAAAATTGCTAGGGGGCAAGTATTCCAAATGGATTGTCATCTTGCAGGAATTTGACTTGGAATTTGAAAAGGCCAAGTCAAAGAAGTCTTTGGTTTTTGTAGAATTAATGTGTGACTTCCCTCATGCTGATACCAAACCTGTGGATGATTCCTTGTTCCTTATAATCACTGTTCATCCATGGTATGGAGACATTATTGTCTATCTCCAGACCCAATCCTTTTTGCCTGACATCTCACGATCTCAACACCGGAAAATACGCTTCCAATCCCAACCTTACACTATTATTGGAGATACTCTTTATCGTCGTGGGGTGGATTCAGTTTTCTGTCATTGTCTCACTCATGACGAGGCTGAAAAGGTTCTTAATGACTGTCACTTTGGAGCGTGTGGTGGTCATATGTCTGGGTATGCCACAGCCCAAAAGATCTTGTGCGTTGGCTATTTCTGGCCGTCATTATTCAAAGATTGTATCGCTGCAGTCCAGAAATGCCACAATTGCCAAATTTTTGATCGTAAGATGCGGGCTCCACCTGCTCCTCTCCACCCTATAATTGTCGTCGGTCCATTCGCAAAATGGGGTATCGATTTTATTACATGTAACCCTCACTTGGCCGGGGAGCAAGCGTATATCATCCTTGCGGTAGATTATTTTATGAAGTGGGCCGAGGCGATGCCTACATTTTCGGCAGAGGGAAAAACCGCTGCGATTTTCATTTTCAGTCATCTAATTGCTATTTTTGGTGTTCGTCAAGCGATTATCACTGACCATGGGAGTCATTTTCGAAACATCATGATGACTGAACTAACAGATCAGCTTGGCCTGCATCACGATAGTTCCACTCCATATTACCCATAGGAAAATGGTCTGGTTGAAGCAATCAACAAAGTTCTAGTCACCATGATCCGATGAATCATTGGGATTCATAGGTCGAATTGGCATAACATGTTATTTTCAGCGCTTTGGGCATAATGAACATCAGTCAAAACATCAATAGGTTTTACTCCCTTTCAACTCGTTTACGGTTTAGAGGCAGTACTACCCATTGAATGCGAAATCCCGTCATTACAAATTGTCGTACAATTATTACCAGCCACTTCCGAAGAGGAAAAACGTTTATTATACTTAGCTCAATTAGATGAGAATCGACATGATGCTTCATTAGCTATCAAAACTCATGCCAAGAGAATTAAAGCTCAGTATGATCGGAATGTTACACCCCGCAATTTTTCGGAAGGAGACCTAGTCTTACTTTACGATCAAGCAAACAATAAGCTAGGGGTTGGCAAATTTTCACCCATGTGGCATGGTCCATATATTGTTAAGCGAAAGCTGGAAAAAGGGGCATATGAATTAGAAGATTTTGACGGTGTCTCTTCAGGTAAACCTAGGAATGGGCTTTATCTAAAGTGATATTATGCTTAAAAGATTAGTGTGGATATTTTTTTTTAGACTAGTTTCTTTCTAAGTTTGGTGTGTTTTAGATTAGGAATGCGTGCTTTACTTTAGAGAGTGTTTTTCAGAGAGCGTTTTTCATCATTATTCCTGCTTATCTTGATTTTACTCTTGATATTGCAGATGTCGACGCCTCTCCAAACATACATCAGTTTTGCTGATGGTGCTTGTCGTAGCACACGGAGCATCTCTTTCACAGCTTGGGTTATTTATTCGCCCTCTAACGAGTTAGTATATATGCATGGGGTAAGCCTCAATCAAACAACAAACAACATTGCAGAATACAGTGCAATGATTGAGTTATTATCTGAATCCATTTCATTTGGAATTCAGAGTTTGATTGTTAGATTAGATTGAGAAATCATTGTATTACAACTTAATAGAGTTTATTCCATTAGGAATCCAGTGTTATTGTAATTATTTTTGAGAGTCCGTCTCTTGGAACGCGAATTTGATTACATCGAATATTAGCACATTCCAAGATATTTAAATACATTAGCAGTTGTAGTTGATTCTCGAATGTTAAATAGACATTTACATTAAATCAAATAGTAAATTTAAAAACATCCCATAACATTTTTTGTAAGATAACCAATAATAGTAACATAGCATAGCATAGAAGTGTGTCAAAATATACATTGTCTTCGATCATAGGTTGAAAAACACCTTATGATCAGAAAAAATGATAGCACAAAAAGTTTAAAAATGAGTCTACAAGGAAATCATCCTATCATAGTGATGATCACGATAAGACACCACTACTCGGGCCACCCTACAAAGGGACCTCCTAAAAGTGTTGGGACCCCAATCACATAGCGCTGTAGCCTAAGAGGAATGTCATCTATGCTGGTCTCCAGAATGTCTGCTATCAAGCGCTCTAGATGACCCTCCAATTCGGCCAAGGTCTCTGCTGATTGGTCCTGTGGGGTCGGTGCTGCAGCAGCTGGTTGTCTTCGATCATAAGGCTGGAGAGCGGCTGGTTGCCGTGGACCCACATCTACATTTAAAAACTTTTTACTATTAGTTTTGGGATGATTTAAAATA
>APFE031226764.1:52477-103560 GCA_000404065.3 Pinus taeda
TATATATATATAATTTAAATGTTGAAAACAATTTTACCTGTATCATCCCATTGCTCTCCTGGTGGAAGAGCCATGTCGCGATCACCACGATAATCCATCCCAGCGTATGGAAAATCCTGAATCACAAAGAGTTGGTTCTCTAACCAACGAGAATACTTGGGTGAGAATCGAGCAATTTCGGTGCCCTCCTCAGGATGGCGGGCCATGACTGCATCCCAATGCATAACCCTAGGATCTCGGGGAAGTCCAGCCTCAACGGTAAGTTGTGTGGAACCAGCATAGGTACCCTCTCTAGGGCAAATCTCATAACTAAATAACCATATCCAAAGTTCTTTAGTTGTCCATTATTTGCCCTAGTCAATTGGCCCTTCACATTGGCCAATACAACATCACACCAGTTGAAGATGGTGCCTCGGAAGCAGTGTACTGCCATGTGCATCTGGGAACCGGTAGCTAGATGCAATGTTGCACTCTCGCAGAGTCTGGTGACAGTAAATGCGATAAATTTTAGTTCAGGACGGGAGATGGTTTTAACATCTATCCGTTTGTTCGCAGTTTGGTTATTACAAAACTCTAGTCGGAGACTTGCGACAGATTGGCCACTTGGCCTAGATCCGAACAGAGATAATCCCTCACCTCTCTTGGGCAAGCCAGTCAAGAGGTACATATCTTCCAGCTCAATTTCGAGCCAGTTTCCACCAATAATGAAGCACTGGTCCTGCGTGCTTCGCCTGTCTACCAGCCATTGTAGAAATTCTACCTGTGCCTTCATGCTAGGTATGGCCCAAAATTTAAATAGCCCGCATGCTCTCAATGCCCGTAATGAAGGTGGATAGAGTAATGCGGCTTGATCCACATCCTCGTGCTCTCTTTCTCACCAAACAAGCATCTTGTGTACCTACATTGCAAAATAGGTGGTTTAGAACATTTCAATTCGAAATCTGTGGGGAAAAAATGAAGAAATTAGGGTTTCAAATCCGTGTCCCGCGGGGTTCGCACCCATTCTTTTAGAGATAGTGCATAGTTGCACACTTCTCCTTAAGAACAGGTGTAGCACTCTGACTTTTCCCTGTGCACGAAAAAATCGAGGATGCGCAGGAGCCACATGGCGCACCTGCGCAACTACTGCGGGCGATTTTTTTCCCAAATTTCCTTCTAAAAGTCCAATTTAAAGCCTACAACAAATTTTAAACAAATGAAATGCAAGTCAGGGACGATGTGGATTACCTAAAGAAGACGGTTCTCAATTCCAACGGTCGGATTTTCCGCAATCTCCACAGGAAGTTTTCTTAACAAAAGCTCTTAATTTTTACTCCAAAGCTAAACGGTGAAAATAAACTTGTAAAAGCCCTTTTTATAAGATTTTTTGAGTAAATAAATTTAATTTATTTATTTTTTACTTTGAAAAGGTCACTTTTGGTACATTTTTATTATTTTTTAAAAACAGATATGAGTAATGTTTGCAGTTTTTGTGTAGAATATTGGGTATTCAGGGAGAATTAGTCATTTTCAACAAAAGCACATAGGAGTCCTATTTAAGCTCTTTTCTGACCATATAAACATGAAAAGATTGCTGGACTTTTGTCATTTCGAGTTCGATATTGGTAATAAAATGACATGTTTTCGATCCCTTTTTTACTTTTTCAGATTGAAGGCACTAATTATGAAAAGTACTCATTGATCATAATGGTCAAGCGGTTCTGTCAAGTATTATTTTATACTTTTGCGGGCTTGGGAGACACAAATTTACGAAAAAGGACAACCATGGAGTTTTCTTAAGGTTTTCTTCTGACTCCCTAAAATTGAAAAATGTCGAGTTTCTCCTATACTGGACTCTTTAAAATTTAACAGTAAAGGACATGTTCAACTACAAACAGGAATGAACCACTCCTTCTTAGGGTTCCAATCTAAACTAAGTTGGACTCATCCGAAGGATGAGCTTATAACCAAGCAAATGTTATGCTCCTCAAGCTTGTCAAAAATAAAGAGGTACTTGCCAGAAATGGTGGGTGAAAAGAGAGAAAAATGAACCTGTTTGTTGTACTTTGTGTTTGAAAAACTTTCCATCGCTCTTGAACACGACACTTTTTCACCTAGGTTGGGAAATCCTTTACCTAACAGTTAATCAAGCCACATTGAAATTCTTCAGTCGGTTTCTGGGTATTAGCTTTGCGTCAGGTGTCACCGAGCCATCTGCAATGTCGTTATGTGTTCAAGAGGTCTGTGCAAATAAACCATTCGCTTGCAAAATATTTGTCATCCATCATTGACGATCCCTGAGTTAGTCCTTGCCAAATATATTTCTTTAGACTTGATCTATGATTTCGTGTTATGGGCTTGCCTATGACGGATCGCTTTCTATCGACTTCGACTCATTATCTAGAAAGATGATCTAGAAATCATTAGTACCTTGGAATCTGCATGCCTCAATGGCAGGTTTCTCGCCTTTGACGATAGGTTGCATCATTGACCTTCAATCAAAGGATTCTGTGACGTGTTCAACATCGACTCATTCATTCACATTTCATGTATTGTACTGAGTAATTTGAGGGCCATTGACATTGCTGGTGGTTCCTCTCACACTCGTTAACAATTTACATCATTGACTGGTAATCAAGTGGTTTCTACCATATTCGACTTCGACACATTCATTCACATGGATAGAAGCGTACTAGTTCGAGAAGTAGAAATGAAGACCGTGGATCTAGTTTCCACCATCCAGGCTATGAGGAATTTTTTTATCATTATATGGTAGACTATTCATAAACATATGGCTGCACCCATACTGTGTCCATATGTCTCTACTTGTGATGTAATACAAAATCATTCATGTATCAGAATAGTTTTAGATAGTTCTGAGCCAGTTTTTATCTGAGTACGGGAATGCCTACCTCAGCGATGATATTTTCACATATATATATATATTTTGTGTTGAATGTTT
The DNA here is from genome assembly GCA_000404065.3 of Pinus taeda. Taxonomy (NCBI): domain Eukaryota; kingdom Viridiplantae; phylum Streptophyta; class Pinopsida; order Pinales; family Pinaceae; genus Pinus; species Pinus taeda. Next base: position 55,419 of record APFE031226764.1, read on the forward strand.
TTACAAGTTCCAACCGGGGTATCCATAGGAAGATCCTTGAAATGATAAAGTCCTTCACTCTTCTTAGATTATCAAAAATTATCCTCATCGATTACAAACTTTGCACATTAGGGGGCAATCTGTTACACAAAAAAATTTCACCATGACTTTCTACAATTTGTGTAAGGCCATCACCACTCATACATACCTCCTTTGCAAGTCTTAAGCCTTAGCTCTTCATGTCAAGCCTTGAAAATGGGAGAAAGACCTTAAAAATATCTTAAATCTTGGTTTTGCACTTTTTCCTAACATTGCCTGCGGTGCCGCACCCAATGTCCATGTCCCCTGCGAACTTGACCGCTTTGTCTGTTAAGTGATGGGTGCGAACCCCTGTAAAAGTTAAAAAGGCGTGAGTTTGCTCTTAAAAACTCACCTTGGGTCACTTCTGGACGCTTCTAGAAGGAATATTACGCTGGCAAGTCCGCTCCACCTTGGTTCATCCATTCCATAAATAAGGGAGCTAACTCCATGATATGAGGTGCTTATCCCATTGAAATAGGAACTTATCCCTTCAATGGTGGACCTGCAACCTCCTCCATTTGCACTATAAATTAAGGCATTGGATTAGTTGTAGGGGGGTTGAAAGTTGAATATTCTTGAGGGTAAATGCTGATGGAAATTAGAATTCCTTTTTGAGCTTGTGAGACGAGAGATCACATACATTTCATTTCATTTGGGAAGTGAGTGAGGCTTGTCAAAGTAGAGGAGATTCCTACTGGACCCTGGAAAGACCTTATGCAACATCAAGGCAAAGGTTGTAAGGTTCTTTTATTCATAAAGTTAATACAATCAAGTTTTTTTTTCTCAATGAACTGTCTCTAATGGTTTATTTTATGAGCTCCTTGATCTTCATAATGAACATGTTTTATTATAGTATCTATGCAGGTGTTCTTTGATGTGTGTTTGTTTGTGTATGCATGTTATTAAAAGGGAACTGCCTGAAGCTGTTAAAACAAGGCTGCCACAAACAAGCATTGGACCGAGGTAGGGTCCATTACACCTCTTAGTTTTGATTTATGAATTGAAACATGTTTAGAGAAAAGTAGATTTGCTTGTGCTACTTGTTGCTAGATATCATTCGATACTAGGGAGATCGGTCTTGTCCGCAAGAATGATTTATCCGGCCAAAACCCCCCATTTCCCTAATAAAACCCCTTTTTCTAAGGTTAAACCCTATTTACCTAGGAAAAGCAATCACCCCAATGTAAAACCCCTTTTTCCCATAAAACCCACAAAAACACCTTATCCTAAGTATTTATGTTAATATTGGAAAAGCATTAAAATGTGAAAAATCATTTACTTAGTGTGTGGTGTCCCCTTTCTGCCTATTTTTTAATTACTAATTTTATTTATTAAATTCCGATAGAAACCCATTTCCCCATATATATTTAACTCCTACATATAGATTAACCCTACCCTTAGTTCAAATATAAACTATAATTTCACGCAAACATCGAAAACCCACTAACTAATTGATCTATGATTAAGTTAGGAAAAAACCTAATTAATCCCTCCACTAATTACCCCAACGCCTTAACCTCGCCTTAATCTGTCATTAACCCAAATACCGCGACACTTAATCACTCACTGGGCCCCCCCGTTAGCCTTCATGTAGCTTCCCTGCCCGATCACCATATGATCATCTTCGTTCACATCCTACGGCCCTTATCGATATTAGGCGGACCTGAAATCCGAACAATACATGCCCAATAATGTTGTTTTCCATCAGGCCCTCGATGCTACGTGTCGTTCAATGTATGAAATCGGGTGGCCTCCCCTCAATATCACCAAGCACCCGAAAGCGGTACAATGGAAACCATTTACCACCTGCTCGCTACACAACAAAATGGTTACTGTTCACCCCACTACATGACAAAATGACCATTGTTCACCTGTACCCGCCAAAATCGACTTTCATGCATAAAGCAAAAAAGCCCCAAATCATTTTTTTTTATCATTTTTTCAACTGTAAACCTCCATGCACGCACCTGTGAATGTCGAAGCTGTCAACCTACGTCTAATTGCACCCTAAAGATGCCACAGAGCACCCAATTCACTTCTACCTACACAGAACCTTTTCGACCATTCGTAGTTGCGAGCCGCCCTGTTCAAAGCTAGTTTTCCTTAAATTCCAGGAATTTAAGCCATACTTCACTGAAAAACCCTGTCAATTTGAAAACCAGTTACAGAGTTTTCTCAGTTAAAATAAAAATTAATTGAAGAAACTCAAATAACTCAAACCTACTTTGTGTTGAACCACCATTGCCCTAAAAACTACAAATTACCTCCCCCAATCTCAAATCCACAAGAACTGAGAATGGCTGCCCCAATTACCATGGATGTAAGGCCTGTCACCACTCCCTATCTAGACCTAGACCACCTTCCCTTAGCTGATAAGGATTTATAGATAAAGGACACTTGTGTCCTAGAATCCCCGCTCAAAGTACATTGTCGAAGTAGGGATAGATACTTGAACCATGCTGATGAAATTAGTCTTTGGGAGTGCAATTTACCCAAGCACCAGTTCCTCGAAGTCCACATTTTCCTACAAATTGTCCACTATTGTGATGCCAATTATATTCCTAGTCAAAGAGCAGTGATGTCCCCTAACCAGACCATACTTTTCACCATCATTGCTGAATCTATCAATGAGATGCTGAAACTTCAACCAGGGCAAAACTTGACTCCTCATTCAATTGGAAGCTTATTAGACCAATTCCCCAAACATACCACTACAAAATTGGTTGAGATGTTCCAAACCTTCATTAGAGAAGAAAGACATATCCCAAGGGATCGTCCCCCATATGTAACTGCCATTTTTTCCCCATTTGGTCAGGACATTGTAGCCATGACATATAGTGTCCTGGGTTATGCCACCAGTGAATATATTGATGAAATTATCCTAGCTTTCATGGCCATATACACTCCAGGGTAGTCTCTTGCTGTTATCTATGACTATGCCAAATTTATAGCTGATAGGATGCATGACCATTTTCTCAAAATGAGAAATGGGAGAGTCTTCAAATACTCCTTTGTTTTGTACAACCTTTTTCTATATTTCTAGTAAGATAAGTTTTCATTCACTCTGCATAAGATTGATACAAAAGGTCAGCTTATATTAGTCATTTTCTGGATTCCATTGGTCTACAAATATCACTCCCCATATTCATATGCTGACTTTATTGACCTATTTGTGCATCCAATTGCGACAATGTTGATAGGAAGCCCTCCTCCAAGAATCAACTCAGACATAAAAAGGGTCCTGCAATTGTCAGAACAGTCAAAGGTAGATGATTGGTACTTGTACCAAAACCATACCGAGATCAGAATCTATGGTTGCACGTTGGCACCATACAAACTCCCCAAATACCTCCCAACGAGGTTATTTGCTTTAGAGTACTACACGAAGATTATCAGTGTAGGGGAAGCAAACTTTGTCAATGCCAAAAAGAAGGCTAACTTCAAAATAAGGGGCCAACTAGGCCCCTTCCTATGTAACTCTAGGGAAGCAGGCTGAGAAGCAGATTTAATATTGCAGAGCATGAAATTTCAAAGAAGTTTTGTTTGGAGATATGACCCGTTGGAATTCATAACCAAAAAGAGACAAAAGGTCAAGCTAGGACCTTTCAGTCATCACCCCATTCCTGAAATTGAAGCCTTTGCAAACCAATCAGAAACGGTAGAAGTGACCTTAGTAGATCAGGACAACGCCAAAGTAGACATTGAGAATGCGCTCATTGACCTAGAGAAACAGCTTGATGAGGGTTTTTTCCTACAGTTTCCAGAAGAATCACAAGTACCAGAAGAACCATAGGTGCCAAAGGGATCAGAAGTACCAGACCTATTAGAGGTGCCAGATCAAACAGACATACCAGAGAAATCAGACAAACGAGAAACCACCATGAGTAGCCCTCCAGTTCTACAGACTCCTCTAAATGAGGAGAAAAGCCTCAAGAGAAACAGGGAAGGGGCCACTACTTCAAAAATAGCAAGATCACAAGCCCATGTAGAGACAAGCCAGGCTAAGAGACAAAGAGTGAATCATGTCTCTGAACAGAAATATACAGAGGAGATAGCTAAGGTTACAAGCATAGAAAGAGATAGGAGCAGGCTTGTCACTCCATCTCGAGGCATCCTAGAACCTTCCACATCAGACACTCAGATGTTGGAAAGATAGAAAAGTGTTGAGGTATCCTCTTTCAGAATGCCAACAGATAAAGGCCAAGATATTAAGCAGAGATATAAAGAAATAAAGGCTAGAAATGAGAGGCTAAAAACCCAAACCTATGCATAGTATCTGAAGATTACCCCTACCAATCAAACAAGGCTTATGGCAACCTTTGATGTCAAATAGGGGAAAATTTAGATGACCTTCATCAAGCCAACCACTCAGCAGCCAAGGACAACAACAAATTTTAAAAGGGTGGATTTTTAAGTACAGGGAAGGGATATTCATGCCATTGACCAGATTGAGCTACACAAGCAAACAGGGGAGATGATATACTCCACCTTTACACGGAAAGCTATTGTTGCCCACTAATTGCAAAACTCTCTTAATAATATATCAACATAGTTCCAGTTGGAGAAGGCCTCCTCACAGGCCAAGGATACTAGAATCAAGTCCTTAGAGGACTTAGTCATAGAGTTGGTACATGATCCCAAAGATGTAAAGGCCACAAAACAGCTAATAAAAAAGAAAAATGATGATATTGCTGCACTCAAGAAACAGCTAAAGATACCCCAGCTGCATCATCCTCAGACGAAGGAAGTCATGGAGGTGCAAAAAGGACATGAAGAGCTCATGGACTTGGTCTTGAAGATAAATGATTAACTCAAGGAGATAGAAAAGGAGTTGGACACTTTAATTCAGTCAAAGCAAAGTGACTTGGCCACAACTTCCAGAACTATCATCCCCATAGTGTCAACAAGAGTTCCTTCTACAATGGTAGCGTCATTGGCACCTACAGTTCCACTTGCCACAACACTGCCAATTATAACTGAGCCCACTATAGCAACAGGTACATCAACTGAGAAAGCAGCAGAACTGGTAAAAGCCATGGAGGAGATGACCATCTAGGCTACAAAGCTCAAAAGATTAAAGGAGAAAGTGGCATGTTTGGAAACTGATTGCAATGTTGCCCAAATTTAGCAAAGAGAAGAAAACCAAAAAGCCCAAAGAATGGGTGAGAAAATCAAAGTCCTGGAGAAATATTTGACACTGTAGAAGCCACTAGGACAGACTAAAGAGATGCGCTGGGCCAATATCATTGACTCTGTCAATGATATTTGGAAATCAATCCAAGTTATATTTGAGCAAACAAAATTGGTGAAGATAGCCACTGAAGCCATCCAGAAAGTAAGGGAAGAATTAGGAGACAAACCTGAGGATAAAAATTGACTCATCCACCTCCTGAACAGTAAGAACAGAGATGAGCTCCATGAGCTTGACATAGAGGATAGGACTGAAGCCATCCTAGAGATTATAAAGGTTCTTTCCAAAATAAACCTCATTCTCAACTTAGAAGAGAATTTCCACAACATGAAGGTAGCCATTGACAGGTTTATGGCTATATTTGAAATTTTGAGGGACAAAGGTCTTCCCAGTCCTATGGTCGTCAACGAAAAACTCATGACCCAATTGGACTATAGTGATAGACTTAGGAGATTGGACAAGGAACAAGCCAACTCTTTGGCCATTAAAGCCCTCCCAAGAGGCAAAGTATTATATGATACATTGGAGAACTTGTTTTTCCTAGAACATGAGGTGAAACATTTGTTTCTTGCTAAGCCCAATTTTGCAAAATACACAGAGGCAGACGAGATTTACAGAATAATGTTGAAAGTGAGATTGCCTGAGGTAGAATGGTGGGAGAAAATGATAGATTTACTATCAAAAAGTCGTACATCCGAAAGTTACCATAGTAAATCTGAAGGTAGCCAGGTGAAACAGGTAAAAGATAGATCAGCATGGTCAAAGAGTAATAGAGTCAAAGAGTATCAGTGAAAGATCAAAGTAAAGAAGATTCCAGCGCAGAAATACCACAATTATCAGCCAACTTAAAGGGCTCAAAACTCGACAGAAATAGCTAACAACACCACAATAAAAGGGACAACAAGAAGTAATTCTACATCTGTCTCTATCTTCAGGCATGAATATATTTTATTCCCTAGATTAAATCTAAAATTGTTATGAGATATTTTGTAATTATTTGTACTTCACATTTCGAAGTATGTAGGGGGGATTCCAAGACATTTCTATAGACTTTTTCTCTCAAATCAAAATTATATTGTATTAATGACTGGATTAGTTTGTTGGATCAAGGAACAAAGATCAAATATTTTACATGATTCTTGTGTAAAGTGAAATACAAACAAGTATTCTCCTATGTTCAATGTTGTTTTTCCTTATGCTTTTTCCATAATCTTTTGTGTAAATCTCTAAAATCTAAATGTATAACAAGGAATGATATTTCAGAAATTGCTTGAATGCACTCTGTCTTGAATGTTTTACATTTTGAATGTTTTCTCCTAAACTATATTAGCTAGGAATTCTTAACTGCTCCTTAGCTTCCATAGTTTCTCCTTTGGTCTATAGCAAAGGATTCTTAATTTCCCTTCGTTCGTGATCATTCTCTATGCTTCATTCTGATCTCGGTCCAAGGATTCTTAAGTAACCATTCACCCTGGTTAGAATTACTTCGCCAATTAGGCCTAAAGATTTGCATGTTGCTTTCCTAGCCTCCCCTATGAACATTAGGTTTAATGATCTAATCTAGTTATGCTATCCATTTGTTGACTCCATAGCCCAATGACTTGAATACCTAGCTCTATCCATCTGCTCCAAAAATTCCACCACCCAAACTTCAGTTCAAAACCAAAATCCCATAAAAACATTGATAAATCATAAAGAGAGAGCCCTCTCTAGACTTAGGTTGGCTAGAGCCTAAGCCTAAGAGATTGGTTTGTGGTTACCTCAGATGCTTCCTTCTTATGATAACTTCTAAGGAAAATTCTAAGTGATAATAGTGTGATCTTGGTCACATTTTCTCTAGGGAGGGTACCATTATTGTAGCCCCAATAGATTATACTTGAGCCCATCGATATGAGGACCCCATAGATGAGGAGGTAGATAGATGATATGATCTAACATGTAGGTCCATAAGGAATCAAGTTTTTACCAACATTATTTGGGTGGCTACACAGGAAGTTCATCATTATCAAAGACTTTCCTTGTGCAAGGATGGATTTCCATGATGATCACGAGCTCGAGTTGCCTGAGCGTGAGCAATGGTATGCTTTAGGTAATATAGTTTTGCCATTAAGTTTTTGAAAGTTTTACTATTTTTTGTGTTTTTCGATGTTCCCGAGACTAAACTACTTTGATGTTTGAGGCTGAAGTTAGACTTGTTTGACTAGTAGGTGCTACATATCTCCTTCGCCCAGAGAGACAACCATAGGAGGAGGCAGTGAGACCAATACAGGTCGTTGTGGTGGGACAAGATGCACTACATGATCCATATGTAGTAGATATCCTATCAGAGATGGAGTGCCACATGGAAGGATTAACACACGAGATTGACGAGACCATGGTTGTTCGACTTCCATTACTACTTCAATGACACACAATTAGAGTGCCTAGTTGTATTGTTGGATTACTATGCAAGATAGCTCATGCAGTGTTGTTTTATCATGAGCACTATTGATTTGTATACTTAGATTTTTTGCATGTAGTTTTTATATGGATGATGTAGCCATATGTGTCTCGGGGCACACATTTTATAAAACCAAACTTAATATATATATATATATATATATATATATATATTTAGTGTTTCCTTGTTCCTATTTTTCTTTCAATACGATGTGATGCGAACTGAAAGTTATTTACATTCTTTGCAAATGTCGATCTAAAGTAGAATTAGCTAGGGAATCTGCTAATGCATTCAAATTTCTAGAAATATGTTCATATCGTATGAAATCGAGATGTCTTTCTAGAAGTCGCACTCTCAAAACCATGTGAAGGATGGTAAGATTTATCATTGAATAGATATTCATGACTTGTAGTACTATGCACCGTGGATCAACCCTAATGACTATATGATGGATGCCATGTGAAATAACATCAAAAAGTAGCTCAACCATTTCGATATTCTTAGTCGAGTGACGAATGCAAATCCCCTGCATGCTCACTAGCTCGCGATTCAGAGCAAAGATATCACATGGCGTGGAGAACATGTTCTGAGTACTACGGCTAGCACCATTGGCATAACCAATATATGGTTCGAGAGAGGTTGACATTTGCAATGAAAAAGTAAAAAGAATTAACAGAAACCATGGGAAATTCTGGAAAACACACTCGAAACACACTAAACAGACCTATAGACAATATGTACACAGTGTGCTATGCATGGGATCAAGAATACTATTTTTTGTGGTACAACCCATTTATAGGCTGTGCCAATGGGACTCCATTGATATCTACAGCTCATAAGCCCCATTTTCAAGGACTAACTTGACAATGTACGAGCCTAGCCACATACGATGTGGAAGTATGTCCCGTCCTCAAAAAATAAAAATAATTTTTTTTTACTAATGTCAGCCAAAACATTAGCTTGAGTCCCAAATTATATATAACTTGTTGCACTGAGAGGTGCATTCTACAACCTAGTATGACCTCGATGTGTAAGTATGTCACGTCCTGAAAAAATAATAAAAATAATTTTTACCCAAAACATTCGCTTGAATCTTAAATTATATATAACTTGAATATTTAGATTATAGATAAATTTTTTATCTTATTAATGGACTAAGATTAACTATTGAGCTGTGAGGAGATCATCTAAAAATGTAAAAGTAAATGTAAACACGTTTAACATTTAACATTTATCATTTTTAATTTAATGTTGGTCCTATTTGAAAATCAATCTAATATGAAGAGGTTTACCAAAACTAAAGAAGGAGGTATGGTAAATAAAAAAAAATATAAATAAACGAGAGGTATGGTAAATAAATAAAACCTCTTTCTATATTTACTCCAAATGTATGTTAAATAAATAAAAATTTAAAGAAACTAGAGGTATGATAAATAAATAAAACATATTTTTATATTTACTCCATAAACTTCTTTATATACAAAAACTTAAAATTAAATGAATCCTATGGGCCAAATACCATGGGACAAATTATTATTAATACCATGAGCCAACTACCATATTTGTAAAAGAGGTATGGTAAATAAATAAATATAAAAGAGGTATAAAGAGGTATGGTAAATAAATAAAAATATGTCAAATAGGATTATAAGTCAACATCTAATTATATACCAAGCCTATGGGCCAAATACCTTGGACAAAATTATTATTAATACCATGAGAAAAATACATTTTAAACCCTAATATTCATATTAAAAGATTAATATTGATATTATTATTAAATCTAATATTCATATTAATATATTATAATATTAATATTATTGAATTTAATAACTTTTGATTAATATAATATTAAATTTGTTATATTATATAATATATATAATATATCATGTATATATATATATATATATATATATATATATATATATAATATATCTATATATATATATATAATATATATATATATATATATATATATATATTATATATATAATATATATATATATATATATATATATATATATATATAACTCTAGATATATATGGAAGGGAAGAACAAAGACATATAGTGATAGAGGTGGAGAGATAGGGGGAGTGGCAAGGGATAGATGAACGTAAACTGAACGAAATGGGAGGACAAATGAAGAGGGAGAGGGAGAGGAGTGAGAGAAGTAGATAAGGGTAACAGAGGAAGAGGGAGACATAAATATGGAGGTTGGAGAGAGGGGAGAGAGGGATGGAGATAGTGAGATGATTGGAGGGTAGAGAGAGAGAGAGAGATAGATGAGGGAAGAGAGAGGGAGGTAGGAGACAAAGGGAGAGAGAGGAAGAAAAAGGGAGAGGAGAGAAGGAGGGATAGAGAGATGGAGCTGGACGAGGAGAGAGGGAGAGAGAGTGTGTATGTTTAGGGGTGAGAAGGAGAGATGGAAACAAGGGGGGGGAGAAAGATAGAGAAGGAGAAAGGGAGGGATATAGTAACACAATTAGAGAGAGAGAGAGAGAGAGAGAGAGAGAGATGGAGGAAGAGAGAGGGAGAGAGAGGAAGGATGAGATAGAGTACTTGAGAGAGAAGAGGAGAGATGGAGGGTTACAAAGATGGCATTTGAGGGGGAGAGAGGGAGGGAAGAATAAATACATAGAGAGTGAGAAGTGGAGAGGGAGAGGGAGTGACAAGGGAGATATGGAGAGAGAGTGTGTATGTTTGGGGGTGATATAACGAGATAAATAGTGAGAGATTGAGAGAAGTGTTGGAGAAGGAAAGTGAGAGGCATATAGTAACAGAGCTAAAGAGAGAGAGAGAGAGAGAGAGAGAGAGAGAGAGAGAGAGAGGAAAGAAGAGAGAGGACGTGAGAGAGTAGAGAGAGGTAGGGAAAGAGAGATGGAGATGGAGGGGGAGAGAGATGGAGGTAATAATAAATACATAGAGAGAGAAAGGTGGATAGACAAAGAGGGAGTGATAAGGAATATGGAGAGAGAGGGGGAGAGGATGGTAGGAGGGAACATAGATAGAAGAGAGGGAGAGGGAGATGGAGAGACGGGGAAGAGAGAGAGAGAGAGGGAGAGGAGGAGGGAGTGATAGATAGATATATTATAGAAAGAGTGTATGTTTTTGGGGTGATATAGAGAGACAGAGAGAGATAGAGATATATATGGAAGGTGAAGAGAGGGAAGAAGAGAGAGATGGAGACGGGTAGGGATGGACAAAGAGTTTGATAGATATCAAGTGAGAGAGCATGTGAGCTTGTGGGGCTGAGATAAAGAGAAAAATGAGGAGAGGTAGAGGGATATATATATATATATATATATATATATATATATATATATATATATATATGGAGGGGTGAGTGAGGGAAGAAAATTTCTTGGACTAGATGCATTGATTTCAATGTAGTTGATTTCTAATCCTATTTGATTGCTTGCACTGAATGCATTAATTTCAATGCATATGGTGATTTCTAATGCTATTTGATTTCTTGGACTAGATGCATTGAATTCAGTGTAGCATTGTTTCTAATCGTATTTGCTTAGTTTCACTAGATGCATTGATTTGAGTGTAGATATTGATTTCTAATCCTATTTTATTACTTGCATTAGATGGATTGATTTCACTATAGACGTTGTTTTCTAATCTTATTCGATTTCTTGCATTAGATGCATTGATGTCAATGCAGATGTTGATTTATGATTTGATGTAATTGGATGTATAATGGTAGATTAATTTTAAAGTGATTGGATTAATAATGTGCATTGACTTTGGTGTAAGCACAAAACATTATTGACAATATACATTGAATATTGTGTTATAGTAATTTTACCTATTAATATTGGAGAGCAAGAGAGACAAGATATGATGTTTACTACAAGAGCTCGACCTAAATATTTAAATGGTTTACAATTTCAACTATCATCTTCATATAATTTATATGAAAAAATGAGAAAACTAACAAGGGCGAAAATAAGAATAGTACAAGAAATATTTTGAGATTGATCATAATGAAGACTATCTGTAATTGACTACATTCTTATTATTAAAATTTTCTATCATTAAACACTATTACATTTTAATTTTGCATTCAAAATTTTTATTTCATCAATTTTCATCATTAAAGTTATTAACAATATTTATCATCTCAACAAACTGAGGTAACTAAGAAAATGTAAAATTAAAATGACCAGATAAATATGATGCATATTTAGCATATTTAAAATCATTATATTAATATTAGATGTATTCACATATTATTGATAAAATTAATCATATGTTCAATAGATTTTCCATGGCCACAGATGATTGAAACCAACCTAGATCCATCTTAACTCCAGATCTATCAAGCATTGAGAGGGATCAAATCTCTCAAGGTGCAAACCTTTCCTCAAGTTTTCACTCAGAAAAGAGGTTTCCAAAATTAGATATTTGATCCCTCTCAGTGCTTGATAGATCCGAAATCAAGATACATCTAGGCTAGTATAAGAGAACCAGATCTCCTTTCAAGAAGATTCTAGGCTTGACACTTTTTTCATAATACACTTTGGCATGTGCTCTATGGGCTTCATTGTTTAATGTGACATCGTGCTAGGTTTCATCGAAACGAGTTAGATGTAGAAGATGCTCTGCCTCTCCGGAAGTATCATGAAGAAGTTTGATAGTTAGGTTCGGCGATGGAATTTTGCATTCAATGTGGAGGATAACTTCCAAACCATACACCAAACATAAGGGTGTGAATCCTATAGAGATCCTATTTGAGGTTCGATATGTCCACAAGGCAACAAATAAAAGCATTTGCTAGTTAGATTTGTAGACCCCTAACATATGTTGAAGCATAGCCTTAAGAACTTTGTTAATTGCCCCAACTTGTCAGTTAGACTGAGGATAATAGAGAGTGTAATTTTCATGTGAAAGACCTAATTTGGAAGCTAAGTTGGTCATCATATGATTCTGAAAGTGCTTCCCATAATCTGTTGCTATTTCTTGTGGAAACCCAAACTTGGAAATGACTTGATTAGAGTAAATTATGCATCCATTTTTCCGGTATTATTAAATGTAGGAAAATCTCTGGCACACTTAGTAAAGTAGTCAACAACGAAAATAATTTTGGGATGCCCCCCGACCGAGTGAAGGTTACATGTCATAAGATCGATACCCCATTTCACAAAGGGACCAACAACGACAATAGGATTCAACAAAACATGCCGAGTGAATTTTTTTTTATCATAGATCTGTCATGCATGACATTTCTGGATTAGGAGGAAATAGTCGGAGAAAATGGTGGGCCAAAAGTACTGATGCGTATGATTTTTTGCGCGTTATATTAAACAGATAAATGTATGTTGTATGCACCCAAGTGGCATTCATTCTAGACTTTCTCAGCCTCGTAAAGAGTGAGCCACCTACGTAAAATTGTATCGATAGCACAATGGTAAAGGGTGTCGCCAATAATCACATAGTTTCGGGATTGTTACCAGATATATCACTTCTCTGAGCCAAAGGTATTAGGACAGAAAGTCTAGTTCTGGAGATAGATGAGAAAATATCCATACCATGGGTCAAATTACAATATCACTAACAATGACTCGTCTAGGATGGAATCTTCAAATGTAGACTCAACATCGAGGGAAGGGAGATTTCACATTAGCTCAGAAAAAACTAAGGATTTCTTCGACTTGGACTTAATTAATTCCATGTCAAAATCTTGGAGAATAACGATCCACATAGAGAATCTTTCCCCCAACACTTGATGTGGCAATATGTATGTCAGAGGGTTGCAATATGAAATGACTATATTTTTGCAAAGCAAGATGTAATGGGAAAATATTTGGTTGACTTAAACAAATGCCAAAGCTAAATTTTCAACATGAGTATACCAGATCTCTGTATCGTTGAGGTTTAGTCCCCATATCATCTTCTTGGACCAACACCATAGCTATAGTGATGGGACCCAGCCCACTTGGCGACGCTCTATGCTTTATGTTATGTCTCGTATCGATTACGTGGCGGATGTATGATATTTACCCGCGGTTCTGTAGGTTGGTGGTAGCTGGGTAGTAAATGTGGCCTTAATGGCAGTACCCTACCTCGGGATACTCCTCAACCCTAATGTTAATGCGGTCTCTCGATGCTTCCTTTGGTTATTGTTCTGTTGCACCGAGGGTTTTGTTAGCTCTGCAATGAAAAAACGATGGTTGCATTATACTGTGGTTTCTCCGGATCCGTAACAAAACTTATGGGTAATGTGTTGTGGTTTGACTGGCTCAGGATACTGTATGAGACCTTCGTTTCGGCTCTGGTTGTCCTGTTCATTTGTTTGATAGCAAATCTATCTAGCTATGGAGGTTATTTTCTCGGTTTCGTGCTCAATCCTCGGTAAGTCACACTGCTACTTCACTGGTTCTGGCATTTATGGATTCACTGGTCATTTTGATTGCTTGTAGTTATGATTGTAACATTGGTTGGTCGTATTCGGTTGTGGTTCGAAATTAATCTCTCTGTTCACTGTTATATGGCTTTCACTGTGCGGTCTCTGTATGTGCTATTGGTTCTCTGAGATTTTCATTCCAAGTTCGATTTGTTGGTAACTATCTGGGTTTGCCTGCCTTCTCACGACGTGGCATTGGTTTTGGTTGGAAGCACAGAGTTTCTCGAAATGCGCCTTCGAATTCAATACACGTACATTATCTTTCTATGCTTCAATTTCACCCTCTCTTTGTTCTGGGTCTAACCCAACTTGCCCCTTTTCTCTCCAGTCGCTCAATTTCGTTCACTGTTCCAGTTATGGCTTCTATTCGCATCCTCCAGGTAAGGATTTCATTTGCCAGGTTGATTTTCTCTACAGGGATTTGTTATCCGCTGTATTCTTCCTGTACCATACACTAATATTTATCTTTGCCTCCTTGCAGGTCCTTATGGACGACCTGGGTGGCGTATTCTCCTATGCTCTGGCTGTGTTAATTGCTCATCTTCTGGGTAGGCCTGAAACTCATTTCTTTCTGTGAATGTTATTTTTGTTTTCTGAGGACGACTCGTCCCCTGGTCGAGTGAATAGATCACTGTGTTTGCTGTTGACTGTAGTCCTGAGTTTATCGACTCTGTATGGGAATGCACGGGAGTCCAACGTGGCCCCTGGTTGTTGGTCTGATACAAACCCTAACTCAGAGTTTTTCTTTTTAACATGGGCTTTTGTAATTCAGTCATATTTGCTTCAATCATGTCTGGACTGGTCTCTATTCCCTGAAATGTGACTCGGCCCTACCGAATTTGCTGTAGACTTTTGTTCTGGACAATTGAAATGAAATTTTAATAAAAAAGAGTGTATGGTTATTTGTTACCTTGGCATATTCGCTTGTCCGTCGTTTGTGTTGCTGTGCATTCGAACGTGAGCGTGACTGGTTGTATTATTCGGTCGTTGTTAACTGAACATTGTAACTTTGTAATATTGCTCCACCGCGTGCGTAAATAAGTATGTGACTATTTATTTGGTGACTCTGAATTCCTTAAAATTCTATCTGCTTGATTTGTATTCGACTGTGAATTATGCTTACACAGTAACCATGACAATGTAATAATTTGTAATGATACAGTAGTTCATTAGGTGATGAAAATCAACACACATTTATACAGGCAATTTAGATGGATAATAACTTCTCTAGTTTTGAATGCTTGGTCTCTTCTATTTCTGAATTTACTCAACTCCTTTTTTTCTGAACTGAACTCCTTTCCGTTACATGTATTTTGGCTTTATAGCCCTCTGTTTTCAGTTGATGCTTGCAGTTGGTTTAACTGTTACAAAAATGGTTACATAACTTCTATTGCTATCCATAACTATAATCATTTGGAATTCCAAGACTTGTAGGAACAGTTGATGGTTATTTTTCCTAATTACATAAACTACCTTTTAATTAAAAATCGAAACTACAGTAATCCTAAACTAGAAAATAAAAGAGGTATCTAACTTTTGTTGATTCTGTAAAATAACATAAAAAGAAAAATTTATTCCCATAAAACCTTGACAGTTTACTCGGTCACGAGCTGTTGAACCTGGTTAGATTTCTGCCCAATTACGGTGAGCTGGATGCTCCTGCATCAGGCTCCCGGGGTGAAAAGAGATCATGACTCTGGTTCATGAGCTTCTCCACCGATGTTCCTGTCCGTTCAATCTGCCTGGCGTCAAGCCTTGAGATGTCCTCAATCGGACGGTTCTTCCACTTGACCAAGTACTGAAAATAAGTTTTCCGCCGAGTACGCCTAACTACCTGAGTTTCAAGGCTGCCTTCGATCTCAGGAGGTTGGACATAAGGCATTTGTCTTTTCCAACTTTCTCTGTCTTCCTGGGTGTTCTGCGTGGATTGTCCGGGTTCATCCTTATTTTCTTCCAACAGATCACCTGTATACGAAAACAAATCTGCCACATTGAAGATAGGTGATATGCCTACTCCAGGTGGTAGTTGTATTTCGTAGGCATTCGCTGAAAACTTTCGCAAGATCTTACACAGCCCTATCTTCTTGTACTTCAGTTTATTGTACGTACCTTTAGGGAACCGCTCCTTACGCAAGTGTACCAGAACTTCATCCCCTACCTCAAAATGAACTTCTCTTCTCCTTAAATCTGCATGTTCCTTATACTTCGAGCTGATGTCCTGTAATTTTGCCGTCACCTGTTCGTGTAAATCCCTCATTGCATTTGCAAAGTCTTCTCCATCCGTACTCCGTCGTTCCTGTAAACCAAGATCCTGAAGTTCATGCACTCCACGAGGGTGCATGCCATAAAGAATCTGAAAGGGACTGAGACCCGTGCTACGATTCGGCGGATCGTTGTAAGCAAACTCTGCTTGCGCTAGCACTCGGTCCCACATTCGCGAATTCTCCCCGACTAAGCTGCGTAACAGATTTCCTAGACTTCTGTTCACAACTTCTGTCTGCCCGTCGGTTTGCGGGTGATAAGCAGAAGTGTAGCTTAATTGGGTGTTCATTTGTTTCCATAAGGTACGCCAAAAATGTCCCGTGAACTTCACGTCTCTGTCTGAGAGGATGGTTGTTGGTAACCCGTGTAATCTGACAATCTCATTAAAAAACAAGTGGGCCACGTGAGTGGCGTCACTATTTTTCTGACAAGGTACAAAATGTTCCATTTTTGAGAAACGATCCACCACTACCATCACCGAATCATAACCTTTCTGTGTTTTTGGCAGCCCCAAAACAAAACTCACTGAATCCCAAGGTCTGCTTGGAATAGGCAAGGGCGTATATAATCTTGTGTTCTAGCTATGTCCCTTCGCTAGTTGACACACCTTACACTTAGCCACAAAACGTTCTACGTCTCGTCGCATTCTTGGCCAAAAATAAAAGTGACTAAGTTGCTCCAAGGTCTTGTCTATACCGAAGTGTCCAGCCAATCCCCCACTGTATTTTTCACGAATGATATTCTCCCTCATAGAACAGTTGGGGATACACAATTGTCCTCCCTTAAAAAGCAATTTCTCCTGTATGTTATAGTCCAAGCAAGGATTATTTCCCCTTATCAAAGCGTTTTGGCACGCCTCATAGGCTTCTCTGAAATCTGTGCCTGTCTTATAAAGATCCCGTAAATGTTCAAAATCCAAAACCTGTACAGTGCTTTCCTGTAATAGTAAATCTTTTCTGCTCAATGTGTCGGCCACCTTATTTGCTTGTTCGTTGATATGTTTTAGCACAAAATTAAAACTCTGCAAGTACTCCACCGATTTGGCATGTTTATGATTAAGTTTGTGTTGCTACATTACATATTGTAATGCAGAATTATCTGAAAACAGCACGAACTCGTTCCCCAACAAATAATGCCTCCAGTGTCTTAGAGCCTGTACCACTGCGTAAAATTCCTTGTCATATGAGGAGTACTTCTGCCTACTCTCATTCAGTTTTTCACTGAAAAATGCCACAGGTCTGTCCTCCTGACTGAGTACAGCCCCGATTGCTGTTCCACTAGCATCACAACGTACCTGAAATAATTTTTGAAAATCTGGTAGCCCGAGAATCGGTCTTTCTATTATTTTCTTTTTCAATAGCTGAAAGCTTTTTTCTACTCCTTCTGTCCATCGAAAAGGTTGGCTGGCCTTTTTGATGGTTTCCAACATAGGAGCACAAATTCCGCTGAATTTTTTAATAAACTTCCTGTAGAAACTTGCTAATCCGTGGAAACTACGTAACTCAAACAAATTCTTCGGTGACGACCAATTTATGATTGTTGTTACCTTTTCCGGATCCATCTTCAATTCGTTCTCCGCTATCACAAATCCTAAATAAATTAACTCTCTCTGCAGAAACGTACATTTCTTCACATTTATCAATAACTTGTTCTGTTGTAGCTTCTCCAACACTTTAAGCACATGCCAGAAGTGTTCTTCTCGTGTCTTACTAAAAATAAGAATGTCGTCCAAATAAACAATTACGAACTTCCCAATATATTCCTTTAGCATCTCATTCATGAGTCACATGAATGTGCTGGGTGCATTGCTCAACCCGAACGGCATGACCAGCCATTCATATAAGCCTTCATTCGTTTTAAAAGTTGTTTTCCACTCGTCTCCCTCACGTATCTGAATCTGGTGATATCCACTTTTTAAATCTATCTTAGAAAATTAAGCTGCCCCACTCAAACAGTCCATCATATCATCCATACGCGGTAACGGGAATCGGTACCGTATGGTGATTTTATTGATGGCCCTGGAATCAGTGCACATTCACCATTCTCCTCCATTTTTGGGGGCGAGAACTGTTGGTACAGCACATGGGCTTAGACTCTCCCTTATCAATCCTTTGTCCAATAACTCCTGCACCTGTTTTCTGATTTCTTCATTATCCTTGGGGCTCATTCGATAAGCTGCCTTATTTGGTAAGCTGGCTCTAGGTATGAAGTCGATATGGTGACTAATACTCCGCTTGGGAGGTAACTTATCTGGCAAGTCGTCCATTACTATATCCGTAAATTCTTCCAACATCTGTTGTATTTCTATAGGAAAATATGTGATTTCTGTATGCAACAGAACTATCCTTGTCTTTTTGACTACAACATAGTTTATCTCGTTGCTCTCAACCTGCTTTAAAAATTGTTTTCCGCTCATTAGCAATGCCTTAGTTTCATTTAGTTCAGCTGCCTCCTTCTCTTCCCTAATAGGCACAAGGGTATGCTTAACCCCATCTTTTTCGAACTTATAATAGTTCAACACCCCATCGTGTGTCACTTTTCTGTCATATTGCCAAGGTATGCCCAACAAGATGTGACATACGTCCATTGGCATAATATCACAAATGATTTTATCTTTATACCGTCGTATCTGAAATTCAACTTCACTCTGCTCATCCACCAGTAACTGGTACCCCTTTTGTAGCCATGAAACTCGATACGGATTGGGGTGTTTCAAACGCTTCATTCCTAACTTCTCCACCATCTCGGTTGACACCAAATTGTCAGTACTCCCGCTGTCGATTATCATTTTACAGCACTTACCTTGCGATTTACAAACTGTCCTGAACAGAGCTTTCAGCTGCATCTGTTCAACATTCTCATCAACTGGCTTCAACAACACTTTATGCAGCACTAAAGCTTCTCCTGTTTCTGGGGCATTTTCTGCCTCTTGAGGGGGTGCTGCTGCTTCCTCCGGTTGCGCCACATACGCGCCTTGCTGTCCAGTTGAATCTATTTCTGGGCACTCAAAAGAGCGGTGCCCCCACTTGTGGCATCTGTAGCACTGGTAACCAATTCCCCTTCCACGGCCATTTCCTCTGCCGCGCTGAAACGATCTGCCACCTCTCGTTCCATCTCCTTTTTCTGTTGTTCCCGAAGTCCTTGAACTCCTGGCTTTCTCGCTGTTGCTGGCAGTTCGGCCCCTGCCATAGGACTGGCCTCTTCCTCTGGTAGACCCTCGTACTCTCCGGGCACTCTGTCTTCGGTTAAGTTTCTCCTCTACTTTGATCGCGCTCTGGTATGCCTCCTCCATATTGTTGGGAGACAAAATGCTTATTTCATCCAGAATCTCCATCCTCAGCCCATTTACATATCTGGTTGTCCTTTCTGCTGTAT
Source organism: Pinus taeda (assembly GCA_000404065.3). Classification (NCBI taxonomy): domain Eukaryota; kingdom Viridiplantae; phylum Streptophyta; class Pinopsida; order Pinales; family Pinaceae; genus Pinus; species Pinus taeda. Next base: position 75,160 of record APFE031226764.1, read on the forward strand.
CCTCTGTGTATCCAGCTCACAAATTTACTCGATAAAATTCCTCTGTATACTCTTTCACAGTCATTCCCCTCTGTCTCAAATTCTAAACCTGTCTATGTAATGCGATTTGGTAATCTCTTGCCAGAAATCTGCCCTTCAATTTAGCTACCATCCTTGTCCAAGTTTTTATCGGAGGTTTGTTCAACCTATTTCTCTCATTCTGGACACTGTCCCACCACAGGGTTGCATGTCCTTTCAGCTTTGTTGCTGCAAACTTGACCCTACGGTCTTCACTAACTTCCTCGCATTCAAAATACTTGTCCATCTCGCTAATCCAATCTAATACAACGTCGATAGATAAACTGCCATCGTAGGTTGGTAATTCTAGTTTTGGTCTGTTGTTTGACAATAATACAGACTTCAATAACTTCACTTCTCGCGAGTCACCTTCAAGCCCATCTGCTGCCACTTCCACTTCTTCTACGCTCACCTCACCTAACTCTCGATCTCTTCTCCTGCCTGCCTCTACTGCTTCCAATCGAGCAGTAAGAACTCTGAGTTCTTCTCTTAATGCCTCATCTGCCATTCTACGAGCACCTTGGCCTCGTCCTCATCTACCTATATCCATTTCTCCCAAACCTCTTCAACTCAAACTGCTCTGATACCACTCTGATGGGACCCAGCCCACTTGGCGACGCTTTATGCTTTATGTTATGTCTCGGATCGATTACGTGGTGGATGTATGATATTTACCAGCAGTTCTATAGGTTGGTGGTAGCTGGGTAGTAAATGCGGCCTTATTGGCAGTACCCTGCCTCGGTATACTCCTCAACCCTAATGTTAACGTGGTCTCTCGATCCTTCCTTTCGTTATTGTTTTGTTGCACCGAGGGTTTTCTTAGCTCTGCAATGAAAAAACGATGGTTGCGTTATACTGTGGTTTCTCTGACTCTGTAACGAAACTTATGGGTAATGTGTTGTGGTTTGACTCGCTCGGGATACTGTATGAGACCTTCGTTTCGCCTCTGGTTGTCCTGTTCGTTTGTTTGATAGCAAATATTTCTAGCTATGGAGGTTATTTGCTCGGTTTCGTGCTCAATCCTCGGTAAGTCACACTGCTACTTCATTGGTTCTGGCATTTATGGATTCACTGGTCATTTTTCTTGCTTGTAGTTATGATTGTAACATCGGTTGGTCGTATTCGGTTGTGGTTCGAACTTAATCTCTCTGTTCACTGTTATATGGCTTTCACTGTGCGGTCTCTGTATGCGCTACTGGTTCTCTGAGATTTTCATTCCAAGTTCGATTTGTTGGTAATTATCTGGGTTTGCCTGCCTTCTCACGACGCGACATTTGTTTTGGTTGGAAGCACAGGGTTTCTCGAAATGCGCCTTCGAATTCAATACAGGTACATTATCTTTCTATGCTTCAATTTCACCCTCTCTTTGTTCTGGGTCTAACCCAACTTGCCCCTTTTCTCTCCAGTCGCTCAATTTCGTTCATTGTTCCAGTTATGGCTTATGTTCGCGTCCTCTAGGTAAGGATTTCATTTGCCAGGTTGATTTTCTCTACAGGGCTTTGTTCTCCGCTGTATTCTTCCTGTACCATACATTAATATTTATCTTTGGCTCCTTACAGGTCCTTATGGACGACCTGTGTGGCGTATTCTCCTACGCTCTGGCTGTGTTAATTGCTCATCTTCTGGGTAGGCCTGAAACTCGTTTCTGTCTGTGAATGTTATTTTGGTTTTCTGAGGACGACCCATCCCCTAGTCGAGTGATTAGATCACTGTGTTTGCTGTTGACTGTAGTCCTGAGTTTATCGACTCTGTATGGGAATGTACGGGAGTCCAGCGTGGCCCCTGGTTGTTGGTCTGATACAAACCCTAACTCAGGATTTTTCGTTTTGACATGGGTTTTTGTAATTCAGTTGTATTTGCTTCAATCGTGTCTGGACTGGTCTCTGTTCCCTGAAATGTGACTCAGCCCTACCGACTTTGCTGTAGAGTTTTGTTCTAGACAATTGAAATGAAATTTTCATAAAAAAGAGTGTATGGTTATTTGTTACCTTGGCATTTTCGCTTGTCCGTCGTTTGTGTTGTTGTGCATTCGAACGTGAGCATGACTGGTTGTATTATTTGGTTGTTGTTAACTGAACATTGTAACTTTGTAATATTGCTCCACCGCGTGCGTAAATAAGTATGTGACTGTTTATTTGGTCACTCTGAATTCGTTAAAATTCTATCTGCTTGATTTATATTCGACTGTGAATTATGCTTACACAGTAACCATGACAATGTAATAATTTATAATGATACAGTAGTTCGTTAGGTGATGAAAATCAACACACATTTATACAGACAATTTAGATGGACAATAACTTCTCTAGTTTTGAATGCTTGGTCTCTTCTATTTCTGAATTTACTCAACTCCTTTTTTTTCTGAACTGAACTCCTTTCTGTTACATGTATTTTGGCTTTATAGCCCTCTGTTTTCACTTGATGATTGCAGTTGTTTTAACTGTTACGAAAATGGTTACATAACTTCTATTTCTATCCATAACTATAATCATTTGGCATTCCAAGACTTGTAGGAATAGTTGATGGTTATTTTTCCTAATTACATAAACTACCTTTTAATTAACAATCGAAACTACAGTAATCCTAAACTGGAAAATAAAAGAGGTATCTAACTTTTGTTGATTCTGTAAAATAACATAAAAAGAAAAAATTATTCCCATAAAACCTTGACAGTTTACTCGGTCACGAGCTGTTCAACCTGGTTAGATTTCTGCCCAATTACGGTGAGCTGGATGCTCCTGCATCATATAGTAGAGATGGTGGCAGCAATGTACATGAAATAGTCGTGTTGATAGTTGGGTGGATATAAAAGAGATGCTCGAATAGGTACATCTTTCAAGGTATCAGAATATTTATGCACAATGTCATCCCATTGGAAGGGAATCCCTTTTTCCAGTAAGCAAGTAAATCCTTTGGTTAGTATAGCATAGTTAGGGATGAACCTTCTCAAGAAGTTTTCTTTCCGTTGGAGCCTTTGTAACTCAACAAAAGTGGAAGGCAGAGGCAAGTCAATGATCTCCTATAATTTTAGAGGATCAATATGAATTCCTTATTTTGAAATGATGACAGTGAGGATTTGACCAGAAATATGGTTATTTTCAGAGTCGACCTCATAAATGGAAACATCATTTGTAAAGGGTTCGAAAAAATTACATAGGTACACACCACTGACATTATCTTCAAGGGTATCTGGGAAGGAGGAACGATGATGATGTTCATCCCATGACACAATGCCTGACATCATGATCTCCATGATGCTTTCATTGGTAGAGAATGTAGACGAGAAAGGATCAGAGGGTGCGTTATAATTCATTGATCGATCTACCCAATTAATCGAAGAAAAAGTTTGGGTCGCACACCTCGAATAAATGGCATCATAATATTTCTCAATGTGGCTAAGTGGCATTTGTTCACCAAAAATGTTGATGGTAGTTTCATCAGATACAATCCATGGATCGGCCAGGATCGTAGATGATGATATCATGTTGATATAAGCGATCAAAGTGGAGGAGCTAGGAAGGAGAGGGGGAGGGAGTGAAAAAGTTCCCATAAGTGATGAATCCTTGAATAAACAAACTCCAATATGTTGATAGGAATGTAGGGCTTCCCCTGCAATATGGGCACTTCTAGTAACATTGGAATCATAGGTAGAAAATGTGAGTTTATCTGTGGCCATGATCATGCATTAATGAGGAAAGATGATCATTCAGAGGTAATTTTAAACAACGGTAGGCATAACATAAACCCATGTACATCCTAGTAGAATATTATAGTCCAAAGTTCTGTCAATAACTTATACTTCAACGGAGATTGCTTTGCCGCCTAATTCCACTTAGAGGGAGTTGAGAATCCCACAATATTTGTATCTCCTTCCATCAAAGGATTTTAATGTGGTGGTCGATTGACTTGGTTGGGGTGAACCAATCACCCTCCAGTAAGATAAATACATGATGCAGGTCGAGGCTCCCTTATGCATAATAGAATGATGAATATTCTTATAATGATCAAAGAACTGGATCATAAAAGCTAATTAAGTCGGACTTTGAGGGGTATAGTTTTCATGAGAGAGAACCACTAGGTTGGAATCTTATGGATCCACACATCTGATAGCTAACAACAATTCCTTGTTTAGGTGGGGTGGTTTTGCAACACCTCAAGACTCGACATAGCTGAAGGAGATTGAGCCAAGTCTTAAACTACGTTATAATTTTGAGTGGCACTCAATTGAGGTTTGAAAGTAGACTTATAGATAACACCCTTCAGAGGCTTGGTAGTGAATTCCGTAGGAATCAGAGTTGGAAGCAGATCAGATGAAGGTGTTGTCGAACTAGTAGGTTCATCTGTAGCTTGACTATTTGGTGAATTCATATTACTATAGTCCTTATTTCGAGTGACCACCATGACATCAAATTTCATCTTTGAGGCAGAAAGCATCAAAACTATGTTAGAGGAAGAGGCATCCCAGGAAACCATATGGGTATCCTGATTAGGAAAAGGGTCAGTCACCACAATACGAGAAGTGGATGATTTAAGGAACAGATTCATTTCAGCATGGTGAAGACAATCATGTGTAAAGTGATCCTCATTACAAATCAAGAATGGGTACCGAGGCTATCGTTTCTCATCAGAAGACAAATTTGTTTGTTTATCCTGTGGTGAGGAATCTTTGTTTTTCATACCCTTACCTTTATTCTTGCTTGCAGGTTGTTGTTGATATTTTCCTTCATCAAATGAGATGACATTTATCTTGGAAGGAGAAACCATAGGAGGATGACATGGAGGGTTTTGTGCACGAGTGGCAAGAGAAATACCAGATTGTTTACCCACCAACTCTGAACTAGAAGAACATATAATTCCATCGGCACTAGGAGATTCTTTACCAAGTGGAGGAGGAACAATATTAGAAGGTATGAGACCATTTGGTATCTTATCATAGAGCATGACCGATTGGGTATAAACCATATCTAAATACTGAGCACGAGAAATAAATTTATCTTTGGTCACGACTCCACATTTGGCCACATCTTCTATTATGGGAGCTAATAGAGACATGAAAAAACATTCTACTAACAACTGACTGGGAACATAAGTCTTGACCAACTGGAGATGACGTCTCCACTCATGAATGTGATCTGAAATGTGAGTAGATTTTATTGTTTGAAGTTAGTAATTAGTTCCATTCTAGTTTCATATCTGATGGGTAACTAGAAATGTGTGAGGAAGGTAGTGGCTAAAGTGTTGAAGTCATGAAATGACACTCTAGGTAATTCAATATAAGATTTAGTTATGCTACCTATAAGCATTTGTTGGAAAAGACAGAGTAGAATGGAATCATCATTAAGTGAATTGAATCAAAAACACAGATGATACGTCATAACATCCATCGACGAGTCTTCTCTAGGATTCCCATTGAAATTTGGGATATCAGAAGGAAGCTTAGTGGGAATAATCAACCATCATGGTGAATGAGCAATGCGGTCATTACTAAGCCAAGTTAAATCTAGTAATTCAAGAGTAGCCACAAAAGGGGACTACCAATTAAAGTATGGAGGCAGATGACCTAGATTTCAATGGATAGCCTGGGCAACATGCACCTTCATTACTGGATAAGGAGGGTTCCAATAATAAGTAACCTCGTTACCAAGATATGGAGGGTTATGATAACCTGCATACAAGTGGGTTTGTTGCCCAACCCTTGGATGGAAATAAAGCTGCTGAAATGGTTGAGTTTGGATATGCTAGCCTTGAAAAGGAACTTGATGTGATCCATATTGTTTCCCAATTGAGGTTTTTCATTGCTCCTTAGTACGGGTTCGATTGAGACTACGCCAAATTTTGAAGAATTTGACCTACCGAAACTTGAGGAGAACCTTACGCAAGTGATTGAGAAGGTGGGGGACCTTGTACATGTTTAGTAATTAGGATCTAGGGGGAATCAAACACCATTGGAATAGGCTCTAAAGATGGGCTCAAATTTATTTGAGCTTGTTGAGGTACTGATAGATAGGTAAGAATTTGCGATGAAGATGGTATTGTTTGAGGATTCAATAATCAATCCCAATATGAATGAGGTTGCATGGGTAAAGTAGGTTTCCAAACACTAGAATCCATTCCAATATAACGAGGACTATAACTAGGAAAATTACCATATTGAGGTATACCAATAATAGGTCCCCCCCCTGCCATGGGAGGAGTGGATGATGGAGGCAATTGTGATCTAGATGGAGGGTACCCAACATAAGGAGGGTTGGGTTGTTAACAGTATCTTTGCCCACTGATATACAGGCCAGTGTACTACTCTATTGTAGGTGTATATGGAGGAAGACAAGCATATTGTGTGGCATTTATAAGATAAGTACCAAACATTATTCCCAAATTTGATGACATGGGAGAGGTCGAAGGACTTGAAGCCACACCAGTACAGTTACGAGATAATGATTGATAGCCTGACAGGATGGATGGGCCACCATACAAATGAGATTCTCGTGATGTTATAAACATAGATGAGGATGCAAAATTTGATGTATCAACCATAATGGTGGACATGGGCTGAGAGTTTGAATCAGTTCCAGTAATGGTTAACAATCCTAATGAAGATTTCCATGAGAAATCCATGGGTAAGTGTAAAGAATCATGTAAAGGAGATTGTGTCGACAGGAGAGGATTGGTTTGATATAGATAAAATCCTTCAAAATGATCAAGAGGAAGAGGACAAGGCTCTTCTTGATGGATCCCTTCAATACCTATAATTTTGTATGGAAGAGGTTCACTGTCAGGTCTAAGATATATTATTTATGTCTGAGACAAAGGAAGAGAGGAGGAAGGTCCCAAAGACTTAGGTAAAGATGGTTGAGGCTCCATAGTTTCAATAACCTCGGGAAACAAAGTTTCTGACTCAAGGAGATCAGATTCAATGACCTCAGGTTACAAAGTTTCAGGGACTTCTATTTCAATTATGTTAGTGTCACCAACATGAGTAGATGTAATCTCGGGTTTGAAACAAAAGGAGGCATATTATTCGGGCTGATCAATATCGAGAGGAGGCCCAAAAGTAGTTCCCGATGTTCCCGATTCAGTAGTTTGCATTTTCCTATGCCTCAGACGAGAGTTGGGAGTGGCCTTTGGAGGAAGAGGAGGCTTATTTTACATTCTATGTGAACGACGGGGAGGGGAATTTTGTTCTTCCACGTTGGAAAATAAATTTTATTAACAAAAAAAGAAATAAAATAAAAATAGGTTAATCTAGGCATAAAGGATTACCAAGAAATGGTGAACTGCAATATATACCTTGGTGAATCAAGGACTTAACGTACGTCATCCAATCTCACCAAATGTTTTGTTTGGTGTATCATGATATACAAGGTCACAAACTTGGTAACCTATGGATGGATAGCAACCTATTGGGGACGCCCAAAATATAAGCGACAGTACATGGGAGCATAGTCCATAATAGTCTTTTCTAATGCTTAACCGTTCAATGACAAAGTTCCCATATACTTTACGTGCATGGAGTGCCACCAATATACTTGAATGTACATGGAGTATGGTCCTATACACTCACATACGTGGAACACGATTTCACCCTCGAGATGCAATGCTAGAAAAAATGGACAACTCCTACATTTAGCGACACTATAAAATGTCTATATCCTATACCTATAAATGTTTGCGTTAATGTTACAAATGCTCCTTAGGTTGATTCAATAAATTTTATTGTTTATGTTTGATTATGTTTCAATTTTAGGGCTCACCACGAATGTCACCTGAATATCCTAAAATGAAAATCTATCACGAGAAAATAGAAATCCTTTCTCTTTCAATGGAAATCTAGCTAAGGAAGGAAAGAAACAATGAATATGCAACAAATAATATGCATTAATTAATTTCCTTTCCAATGCAATTGTTCCTATGCTAATGCACATGCAAAACCATAAATTCCATTGCAAATTTTTTCTTTTCACCACACTTAATTTATAGAATGGAGAATACTAAGTTGCAAATCTTCAATTACTGATTCAATTACACTTTTTAAAATGAGGACTAAAACAAGAATTGGTCCAAGCAACCAGCAACTAAACGAAAACAATTTGCAAGTGAACAAGTGATAAGAACAAAAAAAAACAAAACCAATTCTTACCAAAGGTAAATAACAAAAATGAAAACCAAATGCAGTCTTTAGAGAGACCACAAGACACTGAAGATTGAAGGAAGTTCAACTAAAAGTAGGTTGACAAAAGATAGGCTCAAGAACCAAGGAAAAATTCATGCAAAAACACGGAGCAACACTGGTGCAGAGGAGGCACCTGTGCGTTGCAATGTTGGTGCAAAGTGGGTGAGGGTGAGGTGCAATGCTCTGTTAAAGGCATAAGGGGTGCATTGGGCTGGGGGAAAAGGATTTTGACACAAAAATTGCAAAAAATACTCAATGAAATCACTTTCTAGGTTTTTTCTTGGTTGGATGAAATAACAAAGGTATGTCAAGGAGGTAATCAAACATAATGGACAAGGAAACCACCAAGGGAATCCTTCGTTACCCAATGGAGTCACCAATTTGTTATATGATATTTACAATTACTGACAAAAGTATCTCCCCTAGGTCAGTCGATAACCTAGAACAAGAAAGAGACAAGGAACACAATGATTTTCCTTAAAGTAGATAGATGACGGAGTGAGGCCTCCCTGGAATCCTTCACACATTTTTCTCCTTCTTTAGGTTGGAAGCTCCAATTCCATCTTTGAATGCCGAAATTAGAGCCTCCATAGTAAAATAAAAGAATCCAAGGAACTATGAGATTTATGTCGTATCATCTAAGTACTTCATTCAATAGATGAATATGGTATTGAAATATATGAAATAACAACATCATATATACGAAAACAATTAATTATTTGCATTAATATAAATAGAAGGATATTACAACCATAAGTAGTAGATGATATTGTAGAAGAGATCCTCCAAGTTGTTGAATTCTCCTTTCCTTGTCACAATATGCACCTCCAATCACCCTAAATGCATGAAATCATGACCACTCACTACATCAGCATAAAGGAAGAATAACTCTCCAAAATCCAATTGCCAACCACATAGATGGTTGGGAATATATAGATAAGTATGGTAAGTTGGGAGTTCTTATCCAATTACCAATATAGGGTAATAGATCCACCTTTAATAGACCGATAGGATCAAAGGACAAGTGTTGAAAACTCCAATTTAGGGAAGTATATAATCCAAATGTTTTATCCAAGGTAAGTAGTTGAAACAAATTCTGGAAACTCTTAGAAGGGGAAGCTTCTAGAATACTAATCGTTCTCCTTGATTTGTAGAACCAACGCAGGTGCAAGGTGGAGAAACTTGTTGGTGACCAATGCAGGCCATAGTGGAGCATTAGTCCTTAAACTGGCTCAAATGAAGCAGTTTAGGGCTGAAAATCTTGGAAATGAAAGGTATACGCTTAGGGATTTGTGTAAGATGGTGACAAGGGGGAATAGGATTTTGATTGATCCCATTAGGAGGATCACTTATCAGATGTGGCAAAATGGCCTATAAAAAATATGATATTGATGAATATAAACCATGTTTTGATATACCATATATCCCTCTACCATAAAACCTTCAGGGCATGATACCTGTATGACCAACTCCTTTAGTGATTTCAATTGCCTCCCAACCATACACATTGACCTTGTGTGTACATGTACATACTTTTCAATCTCCTTGACTTGGTGTATGAGTTAGTGTACTTATGCATTGAAAAATGTCGAAGGTCGATACTTTTTCATTTCACACATTAGATGATGAATTTGTTTCCTCCAATAATTTGTCTTCTTTATCAATTTCTTTAGATGAAAACCGTCTACAAATGAAGCATCCAAATCACATGTTTCAACAAAAAAAGTATATAGTACACGATCAAAAGTAAAACACATGTAGTCAAATATAAGTTGTACAACAACTTAACGAACAAATTACACTTTGCACGTAAATATCCACTTACCTCATATATTTTCCAAGATCGTGTATAACGTGTTTGACATTGTTATCATAGTTTTTTGGGAGAGATAGAGGTAGAACTTGTTGGGCGTAGGAATTACACTTAAACAAATTGCTCAACACTTAAATTGTCAACCTGGGGGATTTGTAAACTTAGAGATGAAGCACAGGCACTGCCAAATATGGTATGAATGTTTCTAATGTCAATCCCTACTTATTTTAAAGGAAATATTACAGAATCAAACTAAAAAGAGAAAAAGGAAACTTGAACCATCAAAATAACCTAAGACTAGAACAAGGAAGAATGAATTTGCAAAGGGGATTTAGAAATAAAGGCGCAATCACTCTAGCTAACTATTGATTAACTAGTGAGTGTGTGTTTTTCTTTAGCAGAGACACTTAACAGTCTCATCAGATGGGCCCTTCAAACCTGCTTATGTAGAGATTTCCTTCTTGCACTAATCTGCCTTGTACTATCACAGTCAGCTTGCATTAGTCCAGGAACAGAGATTTATGTAGAGGGTATAAATGGTGTCTTTACTAAAAGAGTTTTACTTCCTGCAAGGGCTTGAAATCTTTCAGGTTCAGAGCACTCAGATCCCGTGGAAAGAAACTAGTTCTTGCATGAGATCATAGCTTCTTGCATTTAGCATTTAGTTCTTAAAATAAGTGCCTAGTTATTGCAAGTGTTATTATACTGTGAAATCAAGTTGCACACAAAAAATTAATGTTTCTGGTTTTGATAGAGTGCAGAAATAAAGAAACAATCCATATAATTTATCCTATCATAAAGTATTTAATGAAAGCAAGAAAATTGCGAGAAGTAAACTAGAAAGGCTTGCTACATCACACCAATGTGCACTAGTGCAGGTTCACTTCTCCTGCTTAGACTAGGTGGGGAAAACCAACCAAATAGAACTGCAGAAAAGGAATAGCACACCAACGTGCACTGGTACAAGTTTATTTCTCCTGCTTGGACCAGGTGGGAAAACCAATCCGAAATCAACTGCAGAAAAGGAATAGCACACCAACATATAATGGTGCAGGTTTATTTCTCTTGCTTGGACCAGGTGGGAAAACCCATTCGAAATCAGCTACAAAAAAGGAATAGCACACCAATGTGCACTGGTGCAGGTTTATTTCTCCTGTTTAGACCACGTAGGAAAACAAATCCGAAATCAGGTGCAGGAAAAGGAAATTTAACTACTTCACACAGCGGATCTGCTTTCACTCAAATAGGAATACATGTGCTTGAAATTAAATCACACTTGACAATATAAACATAAATTACAAGAAACAAGAAATAGGGTAAACGTGCTAGGTTGGCTGGGCCCTAGCCAACTAGTGCATTTCCCTTTCAAATAGAAACACTGCTCAATAATTTATTAATTCATCATCTTTCAAACACAAAAATACGATTTATAAAACATGAGGCAGAGCTCTCTTCTTTTTAATTCACTGAGGCAAATACATGCATGAATACATAGTCCAGCCCAGATTTGGGCGATTACAAAATACAAGCCTGTTACGCCTCTTTGGTTGTATCTCTGTTCTATACAAACTTCTATCAAAAACTATCTCATCCTATTTACATTCTTAATTATATAGATCTTTGGCCGAAGGCCAAAAATATCATTTAACTAATTACATAACCGATATGCAGAATTTAGCTTCTCTTCCTTCAAAATTAGATAGTTCAACAAAACTGGCCGTAGCCACTCTCCAGCTGTTCATTCTTCATAAATTCAATCTTAGCTACTTTTGGATCGATCTTGCTATCGTGGCTGAAGCTCTATTGCCTTTAGATCGATGAAGCTACTCGAAACAAGGCTGTAATCAAGGAGGTTCGGATCTATTGCAAGGATTTGTTGTGCTAGCACCAGTGCAAGATCTGATCTTCCACTAGGAACAACGGTTACGGTAAGCACTTGACTACCAAATAAAAATTGGAGATATCAATAAGTTACAAGAGTGATTATAAGCAAGAAATCATGTAATAAATAATTAATTAATGCTAAGTTGAGTTAAAAATATGAAATATAAAGTTCATACAAAATATGTCATCATTCTTAAACTAGTGCAAGATGAGGGTGTCTAAGAGAGGTAAAATAATGGCAAATGGTTGTGATTTAGGAAGGGGAAAATGGAAAAAAGAGAGAATATTAGGGGGCTAACATCCTTCCATCCCTAAACTATTGTGTGTCCTCACACAACTCTTTAATACTACAAAAAACTTCAAAACTTTGAGCATTTCAGCTCAATCCTGCTTTGGCATATTGTCATCAGCCTGCATTGTTTCTGACTTCTTCTTTTTGATGTTATTTATTTTCTTTGTCACCTTTTTAAGTCACTTGAAACATTGCGCAGCTTGTTAGTTCCAGATTTTAACTTCTCTTTTCTTCTTCTGGATCTCTGCTGTCAATTCTCCTCTACTTTGTTCTTTATCCTCCTGTGCCTTGGCTACAAGCTGTTCTAAGTTCTGCACTTGAAGCTCTAGTTCAACTACCAGAGCAGCAGGAGTTACCAAATCTTCTTCTTTGGTAGGGGCTGTGTCTTCCTCATGGACCTCAATATCCTCCATGGTTACATCAGGAAACTCTTCTTCCTTTGGTCCATCTTCTTCTAGTTGTTCCTCCGCTGGTTCTTCCTTTTCTGGTTCTTCCTCCTTTGGTTCTCTTCTCCTACCTTTCCTTCTTCTGCTTCTTCTTTTGCGGGTTCTTCTCCTCCTGCTTCTTATTCTGTGGGTTCTGCCTCTTCTTCTTCAGATTCTTCGTCTTCTTCTTTAGATTTTGCCTCTTCTTCTTCTTCGGATTCTGCCTCTTCTTCTTCTGCTTCTTCATTGTCTGGTTCTTCTTCCGATTCCTCTTCTCACACTGGTGCTTCTTCTTGTACTGGAGAAGGAGAGGATTCAACGCCCTGTGGCGACTGTGATTCTTTTCCTGCATGAGATACTTTATTATTTTTCTGTGTATTTTTAATGAAATTGGCCAACAAAGCATCGTCTTCGACCTGTGAAAATTTTGTTGCATCCACAAAGACTGACAGGCTGTCATTTTTTAGGGTCTGTGTCTATACTTGTGGTGTAGAAGGAGTCTCTTCAACTAGTGCACTAGCTGTCTTGTGATTTGAAGATGGAGCCTTTTTTGCTTTTTCAGATCATTTCCTTTTAGCACTGGTGCAAGAAGGACTCCCCTTTTCGTTTTTACTTAGGCCCTTGCTTTTGTTGGTGTGGTCGTCAATCTCCTTTCTAGTGGCTGTCTCTTTGTGCACTGTTTTAACATTGCCTCCCATGTCATACCTTTAACTTCTAGCTATTTTAGGACCAAAATTTTTATCAGGCCATGGTGATATAGCCTCATGTTGGCCTGATCTTCCTGTCCATCCTGCACACTTTTAGCCATTTTTTCCAAGCTCTTAAGCAAAAAATAGAGGACATTTATCCTCCACGGGACATGCCAGCTAACTTCAAAATGCTGCAACATCCTAAAATGATATACAAAGTGTGGTTGTATCTTCCCTCACAGGTCACAAACTTCTGTAGGATGAAAAGGAGGTCATTCCACTATCCCTGCAAAGCACTGCATGGAACTCCTACCTTCCAATCTACCTCTATCTTCTTATCAATGACGAAACACTGCTATCGCTTCCGTTCTAGCTTCTAATTTTTAAACCTTTGTTCACCAATGTTCTCCAAGCCTATCACTACTGCTATAAATTCTTCTGTGACTTTAAATTTGAGAGGCCCAGTTTTCACTCAGCCATTTCTGAAGCTCTTGGCAAACTGTAAAGCCACTTCTTTATCGTGCCCGTCAAAATTTTACAAGAACTAAAGAAAACCCGAGTCTCATAATAGTCCAAGACTATTGTGATACTTAGCAGTCTACTCTACCTAACTGAGAGACAAGGGTAGGTGGCACTGCTGCTTAATGACTATGAATAGTTAAGAATTTTACATGCAATATCAGGGAAATCAGCTCTTATAAATAGAGATCCAACTATCCACCATCCTTTCCATATTATCATTGTTTCATTCATCGTAGATGCATGACAACTTTGAACTCAGGCCGGATTGGTACTTGCAGCGGTGTTTTAATGGCTATGTGAGGTAATCATTATGTGTGAAGGACATCTAGGATTATGGCGGAGAGGGGTAATTATGTCCAAGAAATGGTTAAAACATTTCTGTATTCCTTCATAATTCAAAAAATAACTTAGCATTCATTAAAAAAAGATCACGATTTCCAACTTAAAAACACCTTGTACTTTAAATAATTTTGTCCTAGTTAGTATGATAGCATAAGTACTTGTCGGCTAAGTGAAAGGACTTCATATAAATTTTCATGATGACCACTTTTCTATGTTGTATGCTATGAAAAGAATAACTTGCACTATGTTTCTGATAGGGTTCATGCTTGCACTGATCTGCTTGCACCACTTAAATTATACTATTCTGCAGGTACCATTCTACTTGCTTTATCACAAAGGATAGCATGCTTGCACTAGTTCAAGCATAATAAATAAAAATAGAGAATTTAAATAAAATATAGGTTGGACTTCCACATGACTTCCTCAACTTATACTGGAAATTTGCTTCGCCCTTTCTTGATGCTTCAGAGCATATCCTTTTGCTCTTTGTGCGTGAGATCCTGAAATAAATTCATGAGGGAATAAAGAAGTGGGAAAAGTGAATTTTCAGAATGGGAAGGAATTCTATTACAGGGATTCTAGGAATAGTACCAAAAGAGGGAATAAACATAAATGGGATAGGGAAAAAAAATTTCAAGGGTAAGTGGGATTTTTTCGAAGCAGACAAGGTAAATTTAGAAGAATGTGGGAAGGTTAATCATTATGGGATGAAGAAGAAAACTGAGGGAATATTACAAAAGTGGAATATGAAGAAAGGCATAAATTTTTTTGGAAGGTCTGCCTGCACTAGTGTAAGAGAAAATAACTCCAGCAAAAACTAGGCGTTACTTGAGTAAAAATATCCATGCTAATTACCGCAATTGTATAAAGGTTGGTTCTGCTCAACCTGATTTTTCTTGGTGGTCACTAGCATATCTAAAGATCAAGCAACATTTTCTTTTTATTAGAAATTTTTGATCTTCCAGCCAACAAGACGGTTTTCAGGTTGATCCTTCTGCAATCACGTTAGCAAACTGATTTTCATAATTACAGGAAACTACTTTTTCTTTACTTTTTTCTATATTTTTTTTATTTTTATTTTTAAGAAGAAACATAATTCATGTTTTCAAAAGGTTGGTATTACCATTCACCACTACTGTCCCAAATTGTTGTTGGACTTATTGTGTAAAATCTTTCCTGGTAGGTGGTTGAAAATACTTCTTTAACCTGTGTCCATTTACTAAGAATACTGAATTTTGTCCATTAATAGTTTTAACTTCTATTTCTCCATTCTCAAATACTTGGATCACTTCATCAAGTCCCATCCAACATGAATGGAATTTCCCTTTAAAGATTTTAAATCTAGAATCATAAAGGAGCACCCAATCACCTGGTTGGAATTTCTTTTCCTAAATAGACTTGGCATGCCACCTTTTACGTTGTTGTTGAATTAATATGTTCTGTTGAACAACATCCCTACAAAATTCATCTAACTCATTTAATTGGAGAAGACACTGTTGTTGTGCTTTAGAGAGATCTATTCCTAACTGAACTACACTTCTGAAAGTTTTGATCTGGAATTCAATTGGTAACAAAACATGTTTTCCATATACTAGCTCATATGGTGTATGTCCCGTGCTATATCTCCAAGTGGTTATGTATGCCCACAAAGCCTCTGGTAATATTTTAGCCTGGTCCTTCCGATGCATATTTACTGTCTTTGTTAGAATGGATTCGATCACTTTGTTCATGGATTCCACCTGGCCATTTGCTTGTAGGTGATACGGCGTGGATTTCCTGTGCAAGATCTTGTATTGCTCCATCACACCCTATACCAGATTAGAAATAAACTACGGACCATTGCTAGAAACAATTTCTCTAGGCACACCAAATCTAGAAAAGATCCCAGTAAAAAGAAAATAAAAAACAACTTTTTCTGTAGCAAAAGAAATAACTTTAACTTCTACTCATTTCGTAACAAAATCTGTACAAACCAAGATATGCTTTTTACTTAATGATGTTGGTTTTATTGGCCCTATAAAATCAATAGCCCATTTTTCAGATGGATCAATCATAAGTTGGGGGCATAAAGGCATTTCATTGGTTTGATTAGGCTGGCCCATTTGCTGACAGCTATCACAATGCCTAACATACTGTTTGGCATCCTTAAACAAGGAAGGCCAAAAGTAACCAACACAAAATACTTTATATGTAGTCTGCTTATCAGTGAAGTGGCCTCCTCAAGGTTCATCATGAGCAGATTTCAATATGTCAAACACTTCCTCCTCTCTTACACACCTACGGATAATCAGATCTAGACTACTGCAAAAGAGATCTCCTTGAATCCATGAATATGCAACACTTTTCTAAACAATACTTCGCTTTTCACGGGTGGACAAGTGGGGTGGTGTTTTCCCAGTAACTGTGTAATTAGCAATGTCAACAAACCACGGGGAATCTGTTGAAATAGAAAAAAATATGTTTGTTCGGAAAATCATCATTAACATGAGTTGCTTCACGAGGATTATCTAATCTAGAAAGAAAATCTTCTCCAACATTAGATTTTCCTGGTCTATCAACAATAGTAATATTAAATTCCTACAATGATAGTAAAAACCTAGTCACTCTACCGCTAGTTAATGATTTATTCATCAAATGTTTAATCGCAGAATCATTAGTATGCACAAATACTTCATATCCTGTAATATAGTGCCTGAACTTATTAATTGCAAAAATTACAGCTAAAAACTCTTTCTCTATAACTATATAATTTAATTCAGCAGAAGACAAATTCTTAATAATATAATAAATAACATAGGATTGCTTATTTTCCTCTTGTCCTAAATCTGTGCTAATAGCCAAATCTGAAGCATCAGAGGAAATGTGAAAAGGCAGAGACTAGTTAGGACCTCTCAAAACTGGTGCGTGTACTAACTTTTCCTTCAATGTTTCAAAAGACTGTTGGAAGAAAATTAGGAAATAGGATTGGAAGAAAGGGGAAAGCACCAAGCACTGTAATCCTAATGTTTTTTAATGAAAATGTCAACTTTTTGGAATCATATCTTTCTCTAAGTAGTTTGCGTGCTATTTAGTGCACCAACCCCTACTGAGGAGGAAGGGCCCTCCTTCCTAGTAGGGATCATTGGTTAAGTAGGATACAATAATTATTTGTATTAATTATTCTCAGTTATGTGATTGTTCTTTCTGTTAAATTTATTTATGAGGTTTTGATTGTAGAGAGCTTTTGAATGGTGTGACAACATAAGCCTTGGATTGCTCCCTCTTATTAGTGTTGCATTGACTTATTTACTTTTTTGTTATACATTGGGTTTAACTTTCTTTGAATGTTTGTGTTCAAAATTTGATTGAGTGATCAATGTCTTACAGGAGCGTTGTTTGTGAATGAGAGTGGTTGCATAACAAAGTGATTTATTCTACAATTGTGTGACTCTTTTCTCATTGTGTTGAAGAGTGTAATAACTTGAAGTTTGCTAAGAGTGAGTTTGCAACGACCTTGGTTTCAGATTCATTATGATACTTATCATTTTCCCTTGCATAGACTTTGTTTGGTAGCCTTGTAAAAATAACGCCTACTCGAATTGAAAATTAATGTAAGAGTGAACCTGTTGCTCTAAATTAAAGGAAAAATTATTTCACCTGCAATTTTGGCACCGTTGTCGCGGAAGGCTATTAGCGGTGCATTTGTGGCTATTTTATTTGCATGCATTGATTAGAAGTGTGATAGATGTGTCCTTGATTTTGAGGGTTTTGCGTGGTAAGACGCAAGGTAAGAACCTACCCATAGCTTCAACATAATAAAGCAAGCTTGGCCTTGCTTCAATCAGGGTAGACAGGATTGCATTACATGAGTAGTGAAGAAGAAAAATATGGTGCCCCTAAATAAACTAACCATGAAGGTAGAAGAGGAAGCGGAAGGAAGAAACATAATTAGGATTTGGGATGGAAAACTTATATACAAGAAATTATTTCAAAGACTAAAGTAGAATCCTCCACTTAGGGGAAGGTGATAAATATGAAGGAACCTATTAAAACTACCCCATATAAACCGGTCTCTCTAGATACATCTTTCCTGGGAAAGCAAAGAGAGTTTGAGGAAGCTTTGAAAATAAGCTCTAGGATCTATAGTCCTTCTATAGCAGTAGGAGGTGAGGATCAAATTCTGAAGGAAGGTTACTATGATACATACTTAATTGATCAAGGATTGACCCCTCAAGAATGATCGTTTGTTCATCATACTTTAGAATTTGGTAGTGTAGTGAAACAGCTTGCCGATATAGAGAATAAAAGTGGTTTGTTAGTATCATCATAGCCATCTAAACATGCTGAGCAGGTTGAAAAACCTGAGCAGTCTAAGCAACCCTCATCACCAAGGGAAGAATAATCTCCACCATCATAGGAACCACCTATAACAATTCCTTTGAATTTTTAACAAAATATCATCACGAGAAGTTCGTTTACTATTTTTTATTTTCCCATTGGGAATCTTCAAGGGCGGGCTCTAATGAATAACATGCCTTTATTTACACTCCCTACTTTTCAAGGTATGGTCTTAGAAGGCCCCGACACATTAATTTTCGAGTTTTATATCATTTGTAGAAGTTTTGACCACAACACTAAAGAAAAAGAATTGAAGGTGTTTCCAGCCACATTAAAATGGGAATCATTGAGATGGTATATGGGACTCAATGGAGGGTCCATTGGTACCTGGGATGCAATGAAGAAAGCTTTTATAAAAATATACTAGAATTAATGTCATTATATGGACTTGAAAAATGAGATATTTGTGATTTCCCATACACTACATCAGAGTTTGGAGGAATATGTTGAATGCCTTCAGTAGAGTTTGCAAAAGTCTCAACGCAAAATTTTGGATAAGGAGATATTTAAGACAATCTTGATTAAGGGAATGAGGAATCAAAGCCTTAATATGTTGAATATTTTGGGTAAATGAGATATATCTAAGGATTCCTATGATGACATAATTCATCTTTCTCGAAGGAGCTCCATAGGATCTACTAGAAATCAAAACCATGACACATGATGAATTTTATACGTTTTTGATGTCAACAAATAATGGCACAACTTCTGTAGAAAGTGGGAATTTGTTATAGAATTTCAAATTTGACATCATGAGTTCAATGTCTTCCTAGATTGATATTATAAAAAAAAAATAGAAATAGAGAGAGGCTGAGTGAACATTGGCCATTTTTTGCTCACAGTGTAGAAATAAGCACCCTTTGAGGGAATGCCTACTCAATAGTTGCACCATATGTGAATTTGATAATGACACAAATCAATGTACTTCATTACCTCAAATTAAGTTGATTTACAAGGAAGTAGGGGAGATGTTGAAGCCACCTACTTTGTTGGATTTGAAAATCCTTGCAACCTAGACCACGAGGTACGATGCAAGACTTTTTTTCTCCTTTCAATTCTTGGTCTAATGTATATAATGTTTAACAAAAACCCCAATAGTTATATGGAAGCCCCCAAACCTTTCTTGGTTCAATATCCTCTACCTTGCTCTAAATGGCCTATTCCTTCCTAGCCTCAACCTTGGCGAGGACCTTCTCTCCAAAACTATATGCATGTGCAATTACTGATGCAATAATAGTAACAACTCCCTTCCAATGTGCCTACAAGTGCTCCTTTGATGTGCCCTCAACTTCCTACGCAACCCAATCCTAACCCTAATAATAAGGTAGTACAATAGATGCAATCCTCAACTTTCCCTACTTACTACATTTCACCGATAGAATGTAATGAGATTTGACCTCACTCAGGTAGGACAGTAACCCCCACTCCTCTTCTTGTCATAATATAAAATAAGGAAGAAAACCTATTAGGAGGAGAAGAGGTGATTAAAGGTTTTGTAGGAAAACAAGAAGTTGTAACAACGAGCTATACACATAGTGTTAAAATAATGGATGGAACTAAAACAACTAGCAATACAACTAGTTCTTCCATGACAACTAATGCCACTATAACAATAGGTGTTTCCCCAACTTTGAAACCTATAAAAAATACTCAAACCGAGACCTATTTGAGCTCTCCTTATCCTTATATATTAACTGAGACCGAAACTGTTCATCAAACTCAATCTGACTTCTTAGCGGAATGGAAAAAATTGCATGTTTTGATTCCTTTTCTTCAAGAAATTCGGGATGTTGCTATTTATGCTAAAATGATTAAGGAATTGTGGGTCAAAAAACTAGGCAGGAAGCCTTGGGACCCTCCTAATGCACATGTTATTCATAAATTATTTGACTTTATATTGAGAAGTAATGTGCCTACCAAGTACTAGGACCCCAAGAGTCCCACTGTCACTGTTCATATTGGTGGAAAAACTCCTTCTACTAATTTTATTGATTTAGGAGCTACCATCAATATAATGGCTAAGGAAACAACATAACTACTTTGGCTTACTAACTTAAGACGAAATCCCACTATTTTAGAATTAGTAGATAGGTCTAAAATATGACGTGGAGGGATATTAGAAGATGCTATCATTTCTGTTGGTTCTTGGTAGTACCCAGCAGATTTCATGGTGCTTCAACTCAAAACATGATTGGATGCACACCCCTTGATTTTAGGAAGACCGTGGATGGAAACTTTTGATGATTATATTGGATGTAGGTTTCGATGTATGACTATCTCGAATGGACATACTACCAAGAACCTTGTCCTTTACTCTCCTACTAAGCCAAGTTTTAGATCTGAAAATCATCCACATTCAGAATATGAGTTGGAAGAAATTGATGCTCGTCTAGTACTCACTATAAGTAAAGCTTTATAGTTTAGAAGTGAAATTGAAGATGGTGATATTATTAATTTTATTAATGACCCATCTATCGTTACACCTTGTACATTCTAGTTGTTAAATGTTGCAATAGATAAGTCTAATGAGGAAGAACTTTATGATGAACATGGTATACAAGATATGCTTACTACCTTTGATCTTAGAAGTATACCAGCGGAAATTGAGACTAGAAAAGACCCCCCAAGAACATTAAAAAGAAACTTGAAAATGAAACGTGTTGATGCTCCATCGACACATTTTTTTCGAGCTAAATTTCCAATATTTTTTAAAAATGACATTAGAAATCAAATTCTTTTACCAAAAAACACCGTGAAAACGAAAAAGTATTAATACTGGAATACCTTTTTTTTTTCCTTGGGGGGTGTAATTTTTCAACATTTTTTACCAATGGCATTAAAGATAAAATATCATGACTTTGAAAAAATTAATATTCCAGTGATTTTCAGACATTGCCTTAAAGATAGAATATCACGTTTTTTAAAAGCCTTAAAATTCCAACAGTTTTAAGCCATGGTGTTAAAGATAAATAACTGGTTTCAACCATATCATTAAAGATAAAATATCATGACTTAGAAAAACCTTAAAATTTTGATAATTTTTCAACCATGGAATTGAAACCAAATATCATGAATACAAAAAACCTTAAGTTTTCAACATATTTCAACCATGGCATTATGGAAAAATTATATGAGTAAAAAAAACTTGAAAAATAAACACTTGAATGAAATAGTCATTATATCAAGAGTAATTTCTTTTTTAAATGCTAAAAGTACAACTATTTTAAAATCTTAGCCTAAGGCAACTTGACTCATTGCAACAAAAAATTAAAAATCAACCATCGAATTGACACGTAGTGTAGATGAACTCGATCCATTGCAATGAAAACTTAAAAATCAACCATGAAATTGACACACTATGAGGGTAGACTTGATCCATTATAACAAAAACTTTAAAATCAGTTATTAAATTGACACATAATGGGTCAGGTTGCTAGTCAAGGATCGACATGAACCCTATAGAAAAAAATAAAATAAAAAAAAGCAAATAAATACATAAATATATAAAAATAGAAAGTACAAAACAAAACAAAAATTAAAGCATTGAAAAAAAGTTAAACATAACACACACACAAAAAAAAACTCAAATAAACAAAAAGTAAAAAAATAAAAAATAAAAGTATATATTAAAACATAAAGAAAAATGACAAAAAAATCAATCTAAAAACATAATTTAAGAGAAAAATTTAAAAGTTAAGACCAAAAGAGATAATACAAAAAAAAAACAAAAAACACAACGGAATTGGATAATAAACAAAAACAAATAAATAAATAAAACATAAAAATAAATAAAAACATTATAATAATAAACATTAAACAAAAAAATATATTATTACTATTTTATTTAAAAAAACTAAAAAATATGAATTACTTTCTATTTTTATTTTTTTAATTTATTTTTAATTCTTTTTCATTTTTTTTTTAATTTTACTTTTTTTTATGATTTTTAATTTTATTTTTAAATTTATTGTATATTTTATTTTTTGCATTTTTGAATTTTAATTCTTTTTTTTTAAATTGTGTGTTTTAATTTTTTTAACATTTTTCAATTTTATTTTTACTTCAAATTTTATTTGAATCAATTTTTTGGAAAGATACTTCAAATGTCATCATTTTTGGATATAAAATTCATAAAAAAAATTGTAAATTTTGTTGTTTTTCTTTTTTCTATTCAAATTTGTATTAAAAGTATTTTTATTTAACACGTCATTTTTACAAAGAAACCCTGAAATACATACTTTTTTAATTATATCTAATGCAAAATGTGTATTTTTTGTCGAGTGTTTAAAATTGTCATTTTTGATTCACACAAATTTGATGTGTATTGAATTATTAATTAACAATATATAAATATATAAAAAATCCTAACCTAAAAGTAATATATATTTTTTAATTTTGCAAGATAAATAAATAATTTCATTATAAAAAAACCATTGCAAAGAAAAACAAAAATCATGAGTTCAGAAACCCCTTAAAAAACAAACATCTTAGGATGAAAAAAATGAAGAGGAATAAGACAACTTGAAAATTGGTTAAATAATAAACATTTTTAAAAAAATTGGGCATACTTAAAAGATATGAAAATTTAAAGTATAAAAAATATGCCTGAAAGAAAGGTGAATTCTTTTCAAAATGCACATGAAAATCACCTACATTTAAAAAAATCAGCGATACTTAATATATCAAAAAATTTATCGTGTCCAAAATCAGCACCCCAAAAAAGGGGTTGATGTTGCATCAACGCTTTTCATATTGGCATGAAAATCACTAACATTTAAAACCAATATATGCATGCTTAATACATAAAAAAAATAAATTAAAGTCTCCAAAATATGCCCAAAACAAAATGTGTATTTTGAATCAACACTTTTAAAAATCGGATGTTTTTTTGTTGCCTCTAAAAAGTGAGAACTCGGTTCAGTACCCATTTGATTGGAAACTACATTCCTAACTTATCTACTGA
Source organism: Pinus taeda (assembly GCA_000404065.3). Lineage (NCBI taxonomy): Eukaryota > Viridiplantae > Streptophyta > Pinopsida > Pinales > Pinaceae > Pinus > Pinus taeda. The sequence continues at coordinate 98,694 of APFE031226764.1, forward strand.
GCAAAGAGAGAAATTTTTGTTGTTACATAGAAAATATAAGAAAGATTTTGCATAGGATTATAAAGAAAATAAGGTTATCCATCCCAACTTATGTACCTATTGTAGTGACTCCAACACCCTCTGAAAATTTTGGCCTACACTCAAATTTGGGAGGCTACTGCAGATCATGTGATCGGTCATTCCTTAGTCACTTATTGGTAAGATGAAAATTTGAATCTCCCTTCTCCGATCTCAAGAGTCATTCACGGTTTTATATCATAGAAAAAGTGTCATCTTTGGGCTTGGGAGTTATTACTTGTCATGCTAAGTGAAGTTTTGGTTTTCTTCCAGGGGAAATATTTGTGAAAATGAGTTTTTCTCATCATATAGACATGTTTCGCACACATTTCCATCGTTTCATGCACTATTATGCAAGTGTCATCATTTTCCTAAAAAATTCTATCGTCAGAGCCGCACTTGTCGTAAGCTACCAAAAAGGTTGTTGCATTAAGTGAAGTATGTTTTCATATGTTATGGATGATCTATGCTGTAGCACTAACTATCCAAGTGTGTGGTTACAATCAATTTCTATCTCTTTTCACATCGGTCCCTCTGATCCCACACTTCGCCAAATTCTGGAGGATTCCTAGAAACCTAGCCTCTGTAGGCACTACGCAATTGCTTCCCTCAGTGGGCGCTATGAAGTCTTATCCCTCAGTCCAGCCTAATCACTAAGCCTTCTCCCCCTAACCTTAAACCAATTCCGGCTCAGTCGGTGGATTATAATGCAACATCTTAGACTAGGGCTTTATTAAAATAATATCGTCTTTTCATGAGTGGATTACAGATACATGAATTCTACCAGGCTATGGAAAGATGATTATGAAGGAGATGAAGAAGGAGGACATGCTAGATGATACCTAAGGAGATGAGGAGAAAAGATAATTATCAGATAAGAAGACCAAAGAACCGAGGGTATGGTAGAATATCAGAACTACATGACCACTCCATCTGATTCATAACCCTTTGGAGGGTAGGTATGAAAAAAAAAAACATATTTCATGAAGTTTAAATACACCTCTTAGCATGGGATGAATGATAGCTTCTCATTGTCATATCATTATGTCTTTAATGACATGTATGGTTACAAACACTCAAATTCATTCCATGTGTTTTCTCCAAGTGTTTTTCTCCCGTTCGCTTGTTGGGTCAACTATCATCTTTTGGCATGTTGATTGTTATGTCATGTTTGCAAGTCCTTTATGGTGGTTTCGAAGGTCAAAATCTATGTATATGAGTTATCCTAACCATGTAAACATTATTTTCACTCATGCACAAAGTCTTCAAGACTGTCACATAAGTGTTTTCACGATCCTAAAGCCTATATCAAGTGTCACACTTGTCACTTATTTTCATGAGATGGTCACACAAAGGGTAATTTTTTGTTTGTTTCCCCACTGGTCTATGTTGTTGTGTCCTAGAAGTATGTTAAGTGTGTGATAACATTTCAAGTTCATCACAAGTCTATCTTCCTCTCGCACTTAGCCATTTTCTAAAAATCTTCTCGATTGGGCAAACCAAGTGCACTATACCTTGACTGAACTACACATCGCACAGTCTCACCTCTCAGTGTTGTGACCTTGATATTGGGAATGACACAGTGTGCAGTCATTATCCTATAGGGAAATTGCTTTGCAAAATTCTAGAACTGAGTAACCTTCCTTAACCTGCATAATTGCATAGCAGTTCCTCCCTGTCTGACTTGAACTATGGACTTCGCACTATCAATCCTAAAGATTTCCCCTTTCCTATTGAAACCCTACAATGTGCAAAGAACCCAACCTCCTTTGGCCTCCAGAACTGTGCACAGGTGTCTTTCAGTGCCCTCCCTCATCGAGATCTCACTACCCCCAAGAACTGTGTATATTTTTCCTCCTGGCCTTTCTGCTGCCCAATTGTCCTTGCCTTTGAAAATGGTGTAGAAATGATCCCTCATGTCCTCATCTCGCATCAACCACTTATGGCTTGAACTATGCAATTCTAACACCTAGTGTCAACTGCACAATTTTTCGGATTATGCTGAAAAGTTCCTTAGTCAAGCCTAAGCTACACTCTACACAGTCTCAGCAATCGACCCCTCTCCGTATCACCTAGAAATACAAAATGTGTAGTTACTGGGCCCTCTCTCCTAGCCTGTCACTTGTCCTGGGATCAGTTCATGGATAACAATGCAGCATCTTAGACTAGGGAGTTTTTGGATTGATGTTGTCCCGTCACGAGCGAATTGCAAGAAAATGTATACTATTAAGTCATGACGAGATGATGAGGAAGGAGAAGAAGGAGGAAAGAACGCCTAAGACTCCCTCGTAGAAAAGGGACAAAAGTTTGCAACCACCTCCCAAGACTAAATATCACTGAAGACCCCTCATCATTAAGATATGTAGAGGAAATGAGAAATCATATCCAAGAACACATCTATCACTCATTAGCAATAACCTCTTGATGTTGCCACATCATCAAGTCAATTCACATGATCAGTGTCATATCAAGTCATGTTATGAGTTCTCATATCCCACATCACCACTATGGGCCATGTTTTAAATCAAATGTATTGTAAAGTGAAATTCCAATGGACACAAAAGAATGTGAAGATTCATGTAAGTTGAAAAGTCATAGGAAGTTGAGCATTCATGAGGGTAGTCAAAGAGTCACAAGGGGGAAGCACCACCCTTGGTTATATATACCCCCTCATTTTACGAGAAAAGGAATTTTCACCTTGGCTCCTCCCACAAAGAATTAGAGAGATCAATTAGTTCTTTGAGGAGAAAGGAGTGTCTCCAATGTCCCACTACTGGGGCTAGTGATGTGCAATGTAAATATATGTCTTGGAAATTTTTCTTAATTACGTAACCCTTTTTAGGCCAACACATTTTCATGGATGAATTATGAATTTTTGTAAGACTATTCAGTGAATGTTTGTATTTCGTGTTTACTTTCACATGTACTAAGATAGTTGGACTAATTTGGTTGTTTTACTACTTATCTTGTTGGGAATGTTGTGTAATGTTTGTCATTGTTGTCTCATCCTTGTGGACTATTTTGTGGGATACTAGAGAAAATTTCCCTTTCTTATTGGTTATAACGACCGTCACATCCACTATGGACTATTCCAATAGATGTTATACTAATATCCCCTTGTTCATTGGTTATAAAAATTGCCGCATTTTTTGTGGACTATTCAGCGGGACGTTAGACAAGTCCTTATGGTTCATTTGTGTCTCTTCCTATGTGGTACTATTACCTATCACTTAGAGGCTCACTTTTCTCCCCCTTTTGTAGTAAGAGAACCTATACACAATTGTGTTGCACACTCACCAGGTACACTCCCCTTACTGTTCGAAGATACCACTGCATCACTCTCTTGTGCTAATAGCTAGAGCCAAGGAAAACCTTTAAGGATTTGGCAATCAAGACTTCATACTAGATGGGTCTCCTACACCAAACAATGAGAGGTATTATTTGGACTTAATATCAGGGATATCACCTTGGTTGATAGATTTCTAGCACCATCAACAAAACGGTGCTAGAAGAAGGTCCATATGACAAGTTGAGCCCATTTCATGTGGTTTTAATCTCTTATCTAAGATGGCTCATACAGAAATTGTACTCTTAGGGTGTGTTAGGGTCCCACCCTAACCTCCTTATTCATGTCATGGGATGACGTCATAGTCAAGAGTCAATAAAGCCCATATTAATATTTGTAAGTGGTGAACCTGCAATTAATGAAGGGACCACAGTTAGTTGCAAATGGGCGGTAGTATTAAATAAAGGGTAAATCGGCGGTAGTATTAGATAGATGGTATTAATAAAAACCACGGTATTGGCCCGTGGTATTGCATGTATGAGTCATATATAAAGGATAGAGACTCCCTGCGAGGAGTATCGTGTCTTGTTTTGTAATCGAGCTCTGCTCTATTGGAGGTTGCCCCCTCGAAGAGGCCTGTGAACATTTCTTTCTGAGTAATAAAATCATTGCTATTCTGTGTTCTGGGTATATTTTCTTCGCATATTCTGTGTTCTGGGTATTTTTCTCGCATATTCTCTGTTCGGTATTACTTTGCAGGTTAAGAAGCATAACAAGTGGTATCAGAGCACTTTCCAGGGCTCGGTGGGATCTCCAAATTTTAGCAAATTTTTTTTGGCTAGAGACGTGTTTCGACGTCTTTAAACCACGGGATCTGTCGTTAAGCACATAAACCTGCGGATTTGGGGAGGCATGCACGCAGGAAATACAAGAGGTGGTCACGTCTGTTGGACTCCCTTGTAACCCCTGTGGGTACCCCTTCGAGTAGTAGCGCATTAGACAGAACCGTGCACGGACTGTCTTCCATGTACCCTCTGGGTATATAGGAAGCCCCATAGCTACCTTGGAGCCTCGCCATAGATAAACTTTCGGCCATCTTGTGGCTACAGTACACCGAGAACAGCACTCGGAGAGATTGCTCGCCCGTACGATAGAGTAGTCGGGTTGTACGGCTAAGGGTACGGTCGATCCTCCTTAGTTAGAGCCCTGAAACATTGGGCCGAGTACTACTGTCAGACCCTTATGTATATTGTGATCTGTAGCACCTGACACTCCTCAAGACCATATTTCCCTTTCTATCAGGGGATCGCACTTCATCTATTCTAGATCAACGAGTGCAGCAGCAGCAGAAATCAGTCCCGCAGCTCTATCCGATCAGCAGCAGCAGTGATCCACGATCCAGATCTCTCAGATCCACCAAATCAGAGTAGTTGTGAAGGGTTCCTGTGCCTGGCTATAATTTTCGCATGACTTTTGGCGGCAGTGACATTTTGAGGATTTGACGACTGCAGTATTGATCAAGAA
>APFE031226764.1:103570-134591 GCA_000404065.3 Pinus taeda
TGGTATGCCAAAATGGATAGTTTTCTTTTAGAATCTGGCTTTTCTAGGTGTCATTCTGACAATACTGTCTACACCAAGAAAGAGGGCAAGTCTCTTATCATTCTTGTCCTTTATGTTGATGATCTTATCCTCACTAGTAGTGATCCCCACCTTATTAACCATGTGAAGTCCAGCCTTAAAAAGAAGTTTGAAATGACAGACTGAGGACATTTACATTATTTTCTCGGTCTTCAAGTCTTGCAGTCCAAGGAAGGTATTTTCCTCTCCCAATCCAAGTATGCCTGTGATCTTCTACGCTTTTTTCACATGGAAGATTGTAAGCTAGCTCCTTCTCCCTTTCAGTCTAGAGTCAAACTTTAAGTCAATTGTACTTCCCCTGAAGTTGATGCTACCTTATACCGTCAACTTGTCGGAAAAATTTTGTATTTAACCCATACTCGTCCTGATCTTTCCTTTGTTGTTGGCCTTGTTGCTCGGTTTATGCAAACCCCACGTGAAATTCATTGGAAAACAGCTAAATGAATACTTAGTTATGTTCAAGGTACAGTTCAGTTTGGCATTCATTACAGTGCTGAAGCATCTCCTCTATTGGTTGGTTTTGACTGATTCCGATTGGGCTGGTGACCCTGATGATCGGAAGTCTACTGTTGGTTATGTGTTCACTCTTGGTTCAGGACCTATTACATGGGCTTGCAAGAAATAGGCTGCCATTTCTCTTCTTCAGCAGAGGCAGAGTATCGTGGTGCCGTAGAGGCCTAGTAGGAAGCCTTGGTGGCTTCGTCAAGATCCTATCAGAGTTGGTTTTTCAGCAGCAGCATCTGACTAAACCTTTGGTGTGATAATCAAAGTTCCATTCAGCTTTTGAAAAGAATGCAGTTTCAGCATCAAGCGCATCAAACACATTGAAACCTACCACATGCACTTCATCAGAGGCTCATTCATGACCATGTTCCTTGAAGTGCAAATTAATTGTTCAACAGATGATCAAGTTGCAGCATCTTTCACAAAGGCTCTTCACAGAGGCAAGTTCACTAAACTTCGATTTAATGGTGGAGTTCAGGAAGTTGTCACTAAGGGGGGATAGGCTCTAAGTGGCCTCCTTCCTTCTCCTATTGTGTCCCATATTTCTTAAATCCTTCAATCCTATCCCAAAGTTGTTCTTTAAGGGGGGATGTTAGGATCATTTCAAGACACGTAGGAATAGTTTTAAGTATAACTTGGTCTAGTAATAGAGTTAGGTAAAGTGTGTTTCTTTACTATGTACATTTTTAACTTACAATCCGACGGTCACGATATGTAGTGATCCGACAGTTCATTCTCTCCTCGGTATTATCGACACTTGATCCATGGCTTGACACCCGATTGGTCCATGAATTCTATTTGAAGCGCATGGAGATTCATTTGTAGGTTCACCGTGCATGAGAGAATCTTATGTAAATTTTCATTCTTTTATTAATAAATTGCCTGTAGTAGCCACGTTGGCGCAGGCCACGGACTATTTCCCTCTCTGAGGGTTTTAACCACGTCAAAATACTGGTGTATTGATCTGTGATCTATTTGTGAGCGATGTCCTTTTGGTGTTCTGTCTGAGGAACTTACCCTGTAAATTCCTACACCCCACTCGTCCTCCTGTCATAATATAAAATAAGGAAGAAAACCTATTAGGAGGAGAAGAGGTGATTAAAGGTTTTGTAGGAAAACAAGAAGTTGTAACAACAAGCTATACACATAGTGTTAAAATAATGGATGGAACTAAAACAACTAGCACTACAACTAGTTCTTCCATGACAACCAATGCCACTATAACAATAGGTGTTTCCCCAACTTTGAAACCTATAACAAATACTCAAACCGAGACCTATTTGAGCTCTCCTTATCCTTATATATTAACTGAGACTGAAAATGTTCATCAAACTCAATCTGACTTCTTAACGGAATGGAAATATTTGTGTGTTTTGATTCCTTTTCTTCAAGAAATTCGGGATGTTGCTATTTATGCTAAAATGATTAAGGAATTGTGGGTCAAAAAACTAGGCAGGAAGCCTTGGGACCCTCCTAACGCACATGTTATTCATAAATTATTTGACTTTATATTGAGAAGTAATGTGCCTACCAAGTACTAGGACCCCAAGAGTCCCACTGTCACTGTTCATATTGGTGGAAAAGCTCCTACTACTAATTTTATTGATTTAGGAGCTACCATCAATATAATGGCTTACTAACTTAACTACTTACGAAACAACATAACTACTTTGGCTTACTAACTTAAGACGAAATCCCACTATTTTAGAATTAGTAGATAGGTCTAAAATATGACGTGGAGGGATATTAGAAGATGTTATCATTTCGGTTGATTCTTGGTAGTACCCAACAGATTTCATGGTGCTTCAACTCAAAACATGATTGGATGCACACCCCTTGATTGTAGGAAGACTGTAGATGGAAAATTTTGATGCTTATATTGGATGTAGGTTTCGATGTATGACTATCTCGAATGGACATACTACCAAGAACCTTGTCCTTTACCCTCCTATTAAGCAAAGTTTTAGATCTGAAAATCATCCACAATCAGAATATGAGTTGGAAGAAATTGATGCTCGTCTAGTACTCACTATAAGTAAAGCTTTATAGTTTACAAGTGAAACTGAAGATGGTGATATTATTAATTTTATTAATGACCCATCTATTGTTACACCTTGTACATTCTAGTTGTTAAATGTTGCAATAGATAAGTCTAATGAGGAAGAACTTTATGATGAACATGGTATACAAGATATGCTTACTACCTTTGATCTCAGAAGTATACCAGTGGAAATTGAGACTAGAAAAAACCCCCCAAGAAACATTAAAAAGCAACTTGAAAATGAAACGTGTTGATGCTCCATCGACACATTTTTTTTCGAGCTAAATTTCCAACATTTTTTAAAAATGACATTAGAAATCAAATTCTTTTACCAAAAAACACCGTGAAAACGAAAAAGTGTTAATACTAGAATACATTTTTTTTTCCTTGGGGGGTGTAATTTTTCAACATCTTTTACCACTGGCATTAAAGATAAAATATCATGACTCTGAAAAAATTAATATTCCAGTGATTTTCAGACATTGCCTTAAAGATAGAATATCACGTTTTTTAAAAGCCTTAAAATTCCAACAGTTTTAAGCCATGGTGTTAAAGATAAATAACTGGTTTCAACCATATCATTAAAGATAAAATATCATGACTTAGAAAAACCTTAAAATTTTGATAATTTTTCAACCTTGGAACTGAAACCAAATATCATGAATACAAAAAACCTTAAGTTTTCAACATATTTCAACCATGGCATTATGGAAAAATTATATGAGTAAAAAAACCTTGAAAAATAAACACTTGAATGAAATAGTCATTATATCAAGAGTAATTTCTTTTTTAAATGCTAAAAGTACAACTATTTTAAAATCTTAGCCTAAGGCAACTTGACTCATTGCAACAAAAAATTAAAAATCAACCATCGAATTGACACATAGTGTAGATGAACTCGATCCATTGCAATGAAAACTTAAACATCAACCATGAAATTGACACACTATGAGGGTAGACTTGGTCCATTATAAAAAAAGCTTTAAAATCAATTATTAAATTGACACATAATGGGTCAGGTTGCTAGTCAAGGATCGACTCGAACCCTATAAGAAAAATAAAATAAAATAAAACAAATAAATAATAATAATTAAAATAAGAAATACATAACAACAAAAAATAAGCATTGAAAAAAGTAAAAATAAAAAATAAAAAACTCAAATATGAAAGAAGTAAAAAATAAATAAAAAGTATATATTAAACAAACAAGAAAAATGACAAAAAAAAAATCAATCTAAAAACATAATTTTAAGAAAACAACAAAATTTAAAGTTAGCAAAGAGACAATACAATAAAAAACAAATAAACACACCAATTGGATCATAACAAAACAAATAATAAAATAAAAAATTATATAATAACATGTAAACAAAAAATATATTATTAATTTTTTTTAAGACAACTAAATATGAAATTAATTTTATTTTAATTTTTTTATTTAGTTTGAATTCTTTTTCATTGTTTTTCAATTTTACTTTTTTTTATGATTTTAATTTTATTAATTAGTATATTTAATTTTTGCATTTTCATTTTTTTTTTTTTTTTTAAATTGTATGTTTTAATTTTTTTAACACTTTTTAATTTTATTTTCACTTCAAATTTTATTTGAATCAATTTTTTGGAAAAATACTTCAAATGTCATCATTTTTGGATATAAAATTCATAAAAAAAATTATAAATTTTGTTGTTTTTCTTTTTTTATTCAAATTTTTATTAAAAGTATTTTTATTTAACATGTCATTTTTACAAAGAAACCCTGAAATACATATTTTTTTAATTATATCTAATGCAAAATGTGTATTTTTTGTCGAGTGTTTAAAATTATCATTTTTTATTGACACAAATTTGATGTGTATTGATTAATAATTACAATAAAAAATATATAAAAAACTAACTAAAAGTAATATATATTTTTTAATTTTGCAAGAAAAATAAATAATTTCATTATAAAAAAACCATTGCAAAGAAAAACAAAAATCATGAGTTTAGAAACCCTTTAAAAAACAAACATCTTAGGATGAAAAAACTAAGAGGAATAAGACAACTTGAAAATTGGTTAAATAATAAACATTTTAAAAAAAAATTGGGTATACTTAAAAGATATGAAAATTTAAAGTATCAAGATTGGAGCCTTGGAGAGGGAGAATGATGAAATGCTCTGACACAGATCGTTAGGGTTTTGCACTGTGTCCGCGCTACAGAGAAGTGATTTGGATCAGCGAAGGTCAGGGATCGAGCAGGAGCCTTCATACGGATTGGTGAGTTTTCTGTGTAAAGGGAAATAAGACAGGGAAGATTAGATTGAACGATTTATCCTGAAGGTACCCATAGAAGGTACCACGGGGAGGGGAGAGATCCCCTCCTTTAAAAACGTTGTGGTAGGGGAATCCAGCGGGGGTAGCAGAACAAATCCACAGACGGACAACGCTAAAGATATTCCGGTACTGGGCAATCGATGGCAAGCAAAAATGGGGGGAAGATGTCTTCCAAGGGCCCAGAAACGACCAAGGTATGTGATTCCAAACAACAAACTGGAAGATTACCGAAGTTATATGAAAGACCATGCTTTAATTTGTAAGTTTATAGGGTTTTGGCCTTCTGAGAGGGATCTAGTAAATTGGATTCAATTGAGATGGAAACCAAAAGGGCATATTGATCTGAAACTAGGAGCAAAGGGTTTCTTTACGGTCATTTTTGTGAACCTAGAGGATAAGGAAAGAATCTTCGAAGAAGGACCATATTTTATGAATAATGCAGGGTTATTCATGAGGCATTGGGAGGAAAGGTACAACCCGAATGCAGAAAAATTGCTTGCTGCTCCTGTTTGGGTTCGCTTGTTCGGATTGCCTTCAGAGTTTTGGAACCCTGAGATTCTCGAAGGAATCGGTAACTCAATAGGGGTTTTTGTCAAAGTTGCAGAATCAACCAAAAGGGGTAAATTTACCTCTTACGCAAGGATCTGCGTATATATGAATATAGTAGAACCTTTGCCTGAATTTGTGGAAGTTGAATACCACGATGAAATTTGGCAGCAACCTTTAGATTACGAGCACATTCCCTTTCGGTGTCGGAAGTGCCATGAATATGTTCACCTGTATAGAGAATGCCCTCAGAATAGGGAAGGAGAGCTGAAGAGAATAATAGAAGAAGAGCAAAGGAAAACAGCGGCAACTAAGATAGAAGAGAGGGGGTTTAAGGAAGTCCACAGGAGACAGCAGGCACGGACCGAGGGACAAAAAGAGCAAACAAAAGGAAAAAACATCCCAGTGGAAAATCAAAATAAATTCCAAGCCCTCCAAGACGAGGAAGAGGAGACTGGAGAAGGTATACAGGAAGAACCGGTTGTGGAGACCGTCCCGATGGAAATCATAATGGAAACCCTAGGCAAATCCAACAGCCAAACGAAAGAAACTGAAGTTGAAATGGGTGAGCAGCAAGATAAACCAGAAAAGCAACCTAAACAAGGGTCAGACAAATAGAAGGAAATTGGGACTGAAGAAGAACGGATAATGAAAAAACTCTTGCAAGAATGGCGACATCTAGATGAGAGATTCATCTCGGAAATTCAAAAACAGCAATATAAGGAGGCCTATCAAAAATTTAAGGAGAAGAAAGGAGGTTTGGCAGAGACCGGACCGGAACATTCGGAAGCGTCAGGATCTCAGACAGTAGGACTGGACGGACATGGCAAAGGAGGAAGGAAAAAAGGGAGGAAACCCATGAATGGGACGATCCAAACAGTAGGAGAAACTCTTGTAAATTCTGGAAAGGTAATACCTCTGTCTGAGCGATTTCACCCCCCTCCTAAAAAGTTGTAAATGATCATTACAAGCTGGAATATAAGGGGCCTTAACAGTAAAGGAAAGCAGAGGTACTTGAAGGAGAGGTTGAAGAAAGATAAACCGAGCATAATGCTAATTCAAGAAACTAAAATGAGTCAACAGCGGATGCAGGAAGTTTTGGATAAATCTAAATCAAAATTTGAGGTTATCGCCCAGGACGCGGAGGGGTCAGCTGGTGGCTTAGCGATACTATGGAATTCAGAGGAGGTCATCTTCGAGAATTGGATCAGCCTACCCAGAATCCCGTCTGGAGTGTGTAGGATAGTAGGAATGAAGGAAAGAATACTCATCTCCGGAGTGTATGGACCTCATCTCCCCAGGGGCCGAAAAGAGTTTATGAGGAATATTCAGGCAGTAAGAAAACTAATCCCAGAGGATTTATGGATAGTAGGCGGTGATTTCAATTTAATCCGGGATCTGGGAGAGAAACGAGGAGGTATTCAGAGACAGGACCCAAGTATGGATGATTTCAATGATCTCATAACAAATCTAGGACTAGTAGATACCCCAACAACAAATGGGGTATTCACCTGGAACAATAGGCGGGGTGGCAGGAATCAGATTGCTTCAAAGCTAGACAGATTCCTCCTATCTGAGCAAGTGCTGAATAAAGATGTTTTCATAGAAGCCAAAATTCTCCCAGGCTTAGGATCTAATCACTGGCCGATTTGTTTGGAAATTGACATTAAAAAAATCAAAAGCAAGAAGCCTTTCCGTTTTGAGTCTTTTTGGCTCAGAAACCCGGATTTCCTTAATAAATTGGAAGAATGGTGGATCCAAAGTCAAGTCAGAGGACAATGCAAAATGTACACTTTCCAATTAAGGCTTAAGGAAATAAAACACAAAATTAGAAAATGGAACAAGGAGGACCTTGGGAATATCTTCGAGGAAAAACAAAAACTTGAAAAGGAAATGGAGGAGGTACAACAACAAATTATCATGGAGGGAAGAGATGAAGAAAAGTGCAAGGAAGAGAGCAGCCTAATAAGCCAGCTGGAGGAAAGGAGAAAACAGGAGGAGATCCTATGGAGACAGAAGTCCAGAATAAATTGGTTGCGGGAAGGAGAGAGGAATACTAAATTCTTTCATCAAGCAATGATTCAACACAGGCAACGGAACCAGATCTTCTCAATTAAAAATGAAGCAGGAGAGAAAGTAATAGAACAAGATGGAATAGAGCAAGTCCTAAATGACTATCATAAGGGGATCCTTACCGAATCCCAGGATGACAGAGGGGTAGCAATCAATCAAATCTGTAAGAAAATTCCAAAATTGATCACAGAGGAGCAGAACAAAGGACTCATGCGCGCAGCAATACTAACAAAAGTCGAAGAGATAATTATGAACATGAAGAAAGGAAAAGCACCGGGTCCGGATGGCTTTACGGCTGGATTTTATCAAGCTGGCTGGCAGTTTCTAGGACAGGACATCCTGGAAGTGGTCGAAGAATCCCGCGTAAAGCACAGAATGTGGTCAGGTATGAATGCCACCTTTATAACTTTAATTCCTAAATCTAATAACTCTGAAGAAGCCCAAGGATTCCGTCCCATTTCTCTGTGCAGTGTTATTTATATTATAATTGCAACTCTGGTGGCAAAAAGATTGAAACTGCTCCTCCCAAGCATAATCTCCCCTGAACGAACGGGTTTTGTTGAAGGAAGGCAAATTCTAGATGGTTTAGTGGTGGCCCAAGAGATGATTCACTCCCTCAACCAACATAAGAGGAAAGGAATGATGATTAAGCTGGATCTCTCAAAGGCGTATGATCGCCTGAACTAGAGATATCTCTAGGCGGTGTTGGAAGCATATAGTTTTGACAAGCGATGGATTGAATGGATATTCAGTATGGTCTCTACCCCCTTTTTCTCAATATTGGTCAACGGTAATCCTTCAAAGCCCTTTAACGCCTCTAGGGGGATAAGGCAAGGTGATCCATTATCACCCTTTCTCTTTATCCTGGCAGCAGATGGTCTTGGGCGAATCATAAAAAGAGAATCTAGGAGAAATAAGCTCAGGGGCTTAAAGCTTTGGGGAAACAATTTAGCCATCACACATCAACAATTTGTTGATGATATAATGCTATTCGGAGAAGTCAGCCTCAGGGAAGTCAGAATAATCAAGGAAGTCTTGGAGGTTTTTTCGGAAGCATCGGGCATGGAGATCAATAAGGACAAATCCTGCACTTTCATTTTTAATGCCCCGGAGGCAATAAAGGCTCATCTCACAAGAACATTGGGATTCAAACAAGGATAACTTCCTACTAAGTATCTAGGTAATCAACTAGACATTCACCCAACACGCATGAAAAATTGGCAGGAGGTTATTGACAAAATAAAAAGGAGGTTATCAAACTGGGCGTTCCGATCTCTGAACATCGCCAGCCGTATATTCCTTCTAAAGGCAGTTCTTCAATCAATTCCAGTATATACCCTGTCTATAAGAGCAGCATCGAAAGGCGTTTGTGCAAAACTCAGGGAGATTTTTGGAAAGTTTATATGGGGAGGACCAGATCAACAGAGGAAATGGGCCCTCGTTTCTTTGGAAAATCTGATCCAAAGGAAGGAAGAAGGAGGTCTGGGGGTGAGGGACCCTGAAACTCTAAATAAGGTTCTTGGGGCTAAATTATGGTGGAGGTGGCTGCAAGGAGGGGCAGATGTATGGAAGAAGATTTGGGAATACAAATATAATATGCCGGAACAAACAGAGGAAAAACTAAGAATCCAAAATACCCCAAACGGATCATCAATTTGGAACTTGGCAAGCCAGAATAGAGAATTGATTAAGCAGCATGCTTTCTGGGAGATTCGGGGGGGAGAGAAAGCTAAATTCTGGGAAGATGGATGGCAGCAAAAAAGAAAGATGAATGAAATATAATCCCTTCAAGATCTTCAACAGAGAGCACAGAGGCTAGGGATGGATAATGTAAAGGACTATTGGGTGGAAGAAGAGAACAGAGAAATATGGAGAAAGTGGAAAAAGCCGGGAGAATGGACTGATAACATAAATAGGGAAATAGAGGAAGACTACCTCAGAGAAATGGATCTCAGGAAAATACGAAACAGGACTAGCGAAGACATCCTAAGATGGGGCAAAACAATGAGAGGGTCTTTCACAGTAAAGGAAGCCTACTTTCTGACTACAAGGCAGAATCAGGATGATGCAGATCAAGATTGGAAGAAGATATGGGAAGGAAAATGGTGGCCAAAAGTTACAATCTTTGCCTGGTTGGTTAGAAAAGGAAAGATTTTAACATGGGATAAAATCATAAAGAGGGGTTTTCAAGGCCCGTCAAGATGCAGCCTATGTAACAGAGACGCAGAGAACCAAGAACATCTTCTAAATACGTGTCCTTTCACAGAAAACATTTGGGAAAAGATCAGAGGTCTATTTGGCAGAACAATGAGAGACTAGACAAATATTCGGTTGACCATAGGACAATGGGGAACAGGGCAATTCCAAAGTAAAGTGGTCAGAAGAATATGGAGCCTAGTAGTTGGCTTTGTGATCTGGTTCATATGGAAGGAACGCAATAAAAGAAATTTCAGGGGGCAAAGCAGTAGGCCAAAAAATGTTTGGGAAGAGATAAGTAAAGCAATTAGGGAAATTGTGCTTTCAGACAGATGGGATGAGGAAGATTGGAAGATGGACCAACACGAAGGGAGAATAGCCTCAATGCTAAACCTAGAATTCAGTTTGATCTATCCAAGAAAAGAGAAACAAAGTAACCGCAGGTTCAAAGTCCAAATCGTTTTATCTATCCCGGGATTCACTCCATTAAACTAAACTTCGATGGAGCTTCGAAGGGTAACTAGGTCCGGCAGGTCTCGGAGGTATCTTCTGGGATGGAGAAGGAAAAACCAGATGGGTTTTTGCTGAATGGGGAGGAGAAATGATGAACAATGAAGCTGAACTTTGGGCTGTTCACGAAGGCCTGAGTATAGCTATTCGAAATAGATACCTGAACCTGGAAATTGAAGGAGATTCGCAAATCACGATTGAAATGTTGCGGAAACTCAAGGATGGGCAGAGGTGGGATAAAGTCGCTAAAAGATGGAGGACAACAGCCATCATCAAAGACATTGAGGAATCGCTAAAGAAGATTGATTATAAAATCATCAAGCATGTCCTACGAGATGGGAACAAGGCGGCAGATTTCCTTGCAAATTGGGGTAGCAAGGAAGCAGGCAGTAAACTGGATAGAAGTTGGTCTTCATTGGAGAGGGATCACAGCTGGGATGGCCTCAAAACAATTTTACACCAGGATGATGAAGAAGCATCAAAGCTTTCTTCAGGAGGAAACTGATCGCCCGATCGGGCTGGATGAGCTGGCAAAGAGTACATTGATGTTATGGCGGCGCACGAAGACGGTCACTGTCGAAGGCGATCAAGGCATAAGTGCAATAGGTAAGTGGAGCAGCCGGCAGAGGAAGGGTGCAGGTCCTCGTTTCAGTAGAGCAGGTGGTATGATCAATGGACGGGACAGAAGGGCGGCGAGGTGGCCGATCCATCATGCTGCGGGCCTCAGGCATATCAGCAAACACAACTTAAGTAATGATACCGATGATCAGATGCAATTAAAGATCAAAGGAAGGCGAAGGGATATATGCTGTGAGGAGTAGAAACCTGCAGGCAGATACCCTGAGCATCGGTGTAGTCTGGAAGTTACAGTAAGGAGAGAGGGAGGCGTGAATTGCAGAGGAAGGAGGATAATGGAGGCAGAAGGCAGTGGGAGCGTGAGAAGATGGACGCGCAGTGGGGGGCCTGAAGACCAGCGCAAGCCCACAGCTGACATGAAGGGAAAGCGAAAAGAAGAGGATGAAGGGAAGCCGAATATACAGGTTTTAGAGATATCTGAGGAGGAGAGCGAGGAGCAGCAGGGAAACCAGGAAGAGGAGGCATGGAAAGGTCGATGGAAAGGTCGATGGAAAAGGTTACCAGAGGAGGATAGAGAGGATGCAGAGGAAGGCGCAGGTCGTTACGCAGGGAGGGGCAGGGGAGGCCCACGCGATAGAGGTAGAGGAGGAAGAGGCCGTAGGGGCCGAGGTGGGCGCCGAAGAAAGGATATAGTGGTGAGAAGAGGTCAGAGGGGGCATCAATGCAGCCCAACCCTAGAGGCGGAGGCTGAGCCTGAGGCGGGAAATGGTAACCGGAGGACAAGACAAACAATTGGAGACAGAATCAAAATTGCTGAGCAGGAGTATAGGGAGAATTCTAATCCCAAGATCAGGAGAATTATGGAGCATTGGGAAGAAGAAGCCATCCAGGCTCAATCTGAAGAAGAGATGGAAGATTGGATTGCTATTATGCCTGACCCTGACCATACTAGAGGAAGAATGACCCTCTACAAGCAGTCTCTTCACTTGTATTGGGTCATGAAGAGGCTTATGGCAAAATCTTTAGAACAGGTAGCCAGAGAAATGGCTGAGATGGTTTAGAGTCTCCCTAATGTGAAAAAAGAATTGAAGGACATAGTCATAACCATGCTCCTGCAAGAAAAAAGACTGGAGGATCTGCAGAATCAGCTCGTGGCAAGTGGAGTGCTGGTGAAGAAGGAAAAAGTCCAGCAAGCTGAGCCTGATAAGTAGTGATCAATGGCATGTTTTTACTATTTTGGGATCTGTCTCGTTTTCTGTTTTATTGTAGGCATCAACTCTTTTGCTGTTTTTACTTATAGGAAGCAGTATATAGGCAATAGTATGGAAATAGAAACAGAATCAGGACATGTAGTATGGTTTGAACAATTGGATACTCCAAATTTAGTTTTGATGTGAAAGTTTGGGTGGTCAAGATACCCGGTTTCCCTCCGGGGCGGGGTGAGACCACCTTGACATTTGTAAATATTGTTTTATGTTAATAGAAAAGGACCTACTCAGCTTAAAAAAAAAAAAAAATTAAAGTATCAAAAATATGCCTGAAAGAAAGGTGAATTCTTTTCAAAATGCACATGAAAATCACCTACATTTAAAAAAAATGAGCGATACTTAATATATCAAAAAATTTATCGTGTCCAAAATCAGCACCCCAAAAAAGGGGTCGATGTTGCATCAACGCTTTTCATATTGGCATGAAAATCACTAACATTTAAAAAAAGTATATGCATACTTAGTACATAAAAAAGAAATTAAAGTCTCAAAAATATGCCCCAAACAAAATGTGTATTTTTAATCAACACTTTTAAAAATCGGATGTTTTTTTGTTGCCTCTAAAATGTGAGAACTCGGTTTAGTACCCATTTGATTGGAAACTACATTCCTAACTTATCGACTGAGCAAAGAGAGAAATTTTTGTTGTTACATAGAAAATATAAGAAAGATTTTGCATAGGATTATAAAGAAAATAAGGGTATCCATCCCAACTTATGTACCTATTGTAGTGACTCCAACACCCTCTGAAAGTTTTGGCCTACACTCAAATTTGTGAGCCTACTGTGGATCATGTGATTGGTCATTCCTTAGTCACTTATTGGTAAGATGACAATTTGAATCTCCCTTCTCCGATCTCAAGAGTCATTCACGGTTTTATATCATAGAGAAAGTGTCATCTTTGGGCTTGGGAGTTATTGCTTGTCATGCTAAGTGAAGTTTTGGTTTTCTTCGAGGGGAAATATTTTGAAAATGAGTTTTTCTCATCATATAGACATGTTTCGCACTCATTTCCATCGTTTCATGCACTATTATGCAAGTGTCATCATTTTCCTAAAAAATTCTATTGTCAGAGCCGCACTTGTCGTAAGCTACCAAAAAGGTTGTTGCATTAGTGAAGTATGTTTTCATATGTTATGGATGATCTATGCTATAGCACTAACTGTCCAAGTGTGTGGTTACAATCAATTTCTATCTCTTTTCACATCGGTCCCACTGATCCCACACTTCACCAAATTCTGGAGGATTCCTAGAAACCTATCCTCTGTAGGCACTACGTAATTGTTTCCCTCAGTGGGCGCTATGAAGTCTTATCCCTGAGTCCAGCCTAAGCACTAAGCCTTCTCCCCCCTAACCTTAAACCAGTTCCGGCTCAGTTGGTGGATTATAATGCAACATCTTAGACTAGGGCTTTATTACAATAATATCGTCTTGTCATGAGTGGATTATAGATACATGAATTCTACCACGCTATGGAAAGATGATTATGAAGGAGATGAAGAAGGAGGACATGCTAGATGATACCTAAGGATATGAGGAGAAAAGATAATTATCAGATAAGAAGACCAAGGAACCGAGGGTATGGTAGAAGATCAGAACTACATGACCACTCCATCTGATTCATAACCCTTTGGAGGGTAGGTATGGAAAAAAACACATATTTCATGAAGTTTAAATACACCTCTTAGCATGGGATGAATGATGGCTTCTCATTGTCATATCATTATGTCTTTAATGACATGTATGGTTGCAAACACACAAAGTCATTCCATGTGTTTCCTCCAAGTGTTTTTCTCCCTTTCGCTTGCTGGGTCAGCTGTCATCTTTTGGCATGTTGATTGTTATGTCATGTTTGCAAGTCCTTTATGGTGGTTTTGAAGGTCAAAATTTGTGTATATGAGTTATCCTAACCATGTAAACATTATTTGCACTCATGCACAAAGTCTTGAAGACTGTCACATAAGTGTTTTCACGGTCCTAAAGCCTATATCAAGTGTCACACTTGTCACTTATTTTCATGGGATGGTCACATAAAGGGTAATTCTTTGTTTGTTTCCCCAGTGGTATATGTTTTTTTGTCCTAGAAATATGTTAAGTGTGTGATAACATTTCATGTTCATCACAAGTCTATCGTCCTCTCGCACTTAGCCATTTTCCAAAAATCTTCCCGATTGGGCAAACCAAGTGCACTGCATCTTGACTGAACTACACACCGCACAATCTCAGCTCTCAGCGTTGTGACCTTGATATCGGGAATGGCACAGTGTGAAGTCATTATCCTATAGGGAAATTGCATTGCAAAATTCTAGAACTGAGTAACCTTCCTTAACCTGCATAATTGCATAGCCGTTCCTCCCAGTCTGGCTTGAACTATGCACTTAGCACTATCAATCCTAAAGATTTTCCCCTTTCCTGTTGAAACACTACAATGTGCAAAGAACCCAACCTCCTTCGGCCCCTAGAACTGTGCACAGGTGTCTTTCAGTGCCCTCCCTCATCCAGATCTCGCTACCCCCAAGAACTGTGTATATTTTTCCTCCTGGCCTCTCTGCTGCCCAATTGTCCTTTCCTTTGAAAATGGTGTAGAACTGATCCCTCGTGTCCTCATCCCGCATCAACCACTTATGGCTTGAACTATGCAATTATAACACCTAGTGTCAACTGCGCAATTTTTCGGATTATGCTAAAATGTTCCTTAGTCAAGCCTAAGCTACACTCTGCACAGTCTCAGTAATCAACCCCCCTCCCTATCACCTGGAAATACAAAATGTGTAGTTACTGGTCCCTCTCTCCTAGCCTGTCACTTGTCCTGGGATCAATTCATGGATAACAATGCAGCATCTTAGACTAGGGAGTTTTTGGATTGATGTTGTCCCGTCATGAGTGAATTGCAAGAAAATGTATACTATTAAGTCATGACGAGATGATGAGGAAGGAGAAGAAGGAAGAAAGCACGCCTAAGACTCCCTCGTAGAAAAGGGACAAAAGTTTGCAACCACCTCCCAAGACTAAATATCACTGAAGACCCCTCATCATCAAGCTATGTAGAGGAAATGAGAAATCATATCCAAGAACACATCTATCACTCCTCAGCAATAACCTCTTGATGTTGCCACATCCTCAAGTCAATTCATACAATCAATGTCATATAAGGTCGTGTTACGAGTTCTCATATCCCACATCACCACTATGGGCCATGTTTTAAATCAAATGTATTGTAAAGTGAAAGTCCAATGGACACAAAAGAATGTGAAGATTCATGTAAGTTGAAAAGTCATAGGAAGTTGAGCATTCATGAGGGTAATCAAAGAGTCACAAGGGGGAAGCACCACCCTTGGTTATATATACCCCCTCATTTTATGAGAAAAGGAATTTTCACCTTGGCTCCTCCCACAAAGAATTAGAGAGATCAGTTAGTTCTTTGAGGAGAAAGGAGTGTCTCCAATGTCCCACTACTCGGGCTAGTGATGTACAATGTAAATATATGTCTTGGAAAATTTTCTTAATTACATAACCGTTTTTAGGCCAACACATTTTCATGGATGAATTATGAATTTTTGTAAGACTATTCAGTGAATGTTTGTATTTCGTGTTTACTTTCACATGTACTAAGATAGTTGGACTAATTTGGTTGTTTTACTACTTATCTTGTTGGGAATGTTGTGCAATGTTTGTCATTGTTGTCTCATCCTTGTGGACTATTATGTGGGATACTAGAGAAAATTTTCCTTTCTTATTGGTTATAATGACCGTCACATCCACTATGGACTATTCCACTGGATGTTATACTAATATCCCCTTGTTCATTGGTTATAAAAATTTCCGCATTTGTTGTGGACTATTCAGCGGGATGTTAGACAAGTCCTTATGGTTCATTTGTGTCTCTTCCTAGGTGGTACAATTACCTGTCACTTAGAGGCTCACTTTTCGCCCCCTTTTGTAGTAAGAGAACCTATACACAATTGTGTTGCACACTCACCAGGCACACTCCCCTTACTGTTCAAAGATACCACTGCATCACTCTCTTGTGCTAATAGCTAGAGCCAAGGAAAACCTTTAAGGATTTGGCAATCAAGACTTCATACGATGGGTCTCCTACAGCAAACAGTGAGAGGTCTTCTTTGGACTTCATATCAGGGAGATCACCTTGGTTGATAGATTTCTAGCACCATCAACAAAATAGTGCTAGAAGAAGGTCCATATGACAAGCTGAGCCCATTTCATGTGGTTTTAATCTCTTATCTAAGATGGCTCATACACAAATTGTACTCTTAGGGTGCTTCTCCAATTTTTCCCTTTATTAATTTTCACTCCCCGATGAGCCTCATGATCACTTTTTCGAGTTAAAGTTTGATGGCGAGGATGGAACATCCATAACCGAGCACATTTATGATTTTAGATTTGAGACTTTTGTGATCCATATAGTAGACAAATGCCTTTCGGATTAATCACATCATTAGGATTTGGTCAACATTTCGAACCAACTAATGTGGTTCATCCTCGACCTTGTCCTGAGGATGAACCACATTAGTTGGTTCGAAATGTCGACCAAATCCTAATGATGTGATTAATCTGAAAGGCATTTCTCTACATTTACAATTTTCTTAAATTTTATGAATCTTATGAAATCGATGATGAAGAGTTTGCTCGTGCACTTTTCTTCCTCACCCTTGAAATTCATGCTAATTGGTGGAGCCATACGTTTCCACCAGCTTCCATCCATTCCCTTCATCATTTCCTTAAGGAGCTCCATCAAGCCTTTGATAAGTATAAATACCAAGATGTTTGTTGGAGAATCAATCATTTAAGAATGAAGCCTGGTGAATCAGTTGAGGATTCTTCTGATCGGTTCCTTCACCTCTGTTGTGAAATTCCTGAAAAACATTTGAACTAGGATTTCTTGAAACAAGAGTTTGAGCGCTTGGTTCATGTCTCCTCATATAGTGAGCTTGAACCTCCTATTTTTACTTCTTCTCCAACTCTTGCAAATCATGAGGCACCACAAATTTCAAAAGAGGAATTTACTACTCCTTTTGTTCTCTGTCCTCATCCTTTTCGAGTCCCAATGAGGGTGCCTCCTTGCAATGATTGTAAAATTGGGAAATCTACGAATCAAATATACAGTCCATGTTCTCATTCATCTTCTGCTTCAATGGAGGAAATTCCACAATGGCCCATAAATCCTATAGTGAGGACTCACTCCTCCATTTCGCAAGACGATGTCACCGTTAACAACTCTACTATCAAATATAATCCAAATTTATCTTTTCCTCTATTATCTACATATCCTGACTCCCTGTACCTGACTTGCTTCATTGATCTACATCACCAGCTGGTTCTTCAATTCTCTTGATTCTCAAGCTTCTTGCCCAATTTGCGATCAGGTACAAAGAAGTCACAGTACCTAGGTAGAGGACCAACAAAGTGAATATGTTTCCAATATTTCTTATCTCTTTGAAAATATTCCATGTCAAAACAATCAGTCTCCATGCTTGAATGATACTCAATATGCTAATCTTGGTAGAAAATCCAATACAATCAATTATTTCAATCAACCCCAACCTTAGGCAGTAGTCATTCCAACAGTGATGATTCTATTTCCATATGATATGATGAATTTGCAAGCACATCATATGATCCTTTAGTTTCTCATGAAGATTTTGATTTAGATCTAGAATTTGTTTCAGTCAAAGAAGA
This sequence comes from Pinus taeda, assembly GCA_000404065.3. Classification (NCBI taxonomy): domain Eukaryota; kingdom Viridiplantae; phylum Streptophyta; class Pinopsida; order Pinales; family Pinaceae; genus Pinus; species Pinus taeda. The sequence goes on from APFE031226764.1 coordinate 121,375, forward strand.
TGTTCATATAGAAACTTCCTCTTCACATCCCCATCCCTTGTGTCCTACCATTTTCAACACATATGCTTGTGATGGAGATACTACATTCTCTTCAATTTCTTCATTCGATGGGTTACCCCCTCGATTGAAGCAAGGAGGTGAGGTTTTCCATGATGAAATTGCAAACAATAAAATCATAGAGTACCCTTCCCATCCCCCATCATCTATTCTCCTACATGAAGACAACTCTTCAAATCAACTTGCTATCATATACCATTGATTCATTTGTCTTTGAATATGCTATCATAAGAGCCTCTCCAACTGAGTAATTTGATTGTTGAAGTTAAAAAATATGATGAAACCTATGATAGAGACGGATACCATCGAGTGAGCAGTTTTGAAATCAGTAGCAACAGCGATCCTGAAACCGTCCATGATCTGTTTCAAGCTTCAAAACAAAATTCTACAATCCTGGAAAGTTACGGGACCTACCAGGGAGACGGCGCACTTCAACTTCAGTTGATGGTTATGTCAGGATATCATGACTCTCGTAAGCCCCCTGAACTAAATCATATCTAGTTTCGCTCACACAATCCATCTATCTACATGGTTTCACTCGATGTGAATTCTCATGTAAAACATGCTTGGTATTCTGGGTGTACCCTCTCAAATTTCCAAGATTTTACTTCTGACTGAATTCATGGATCTGTTGCAGTTCATTCGTCTTCATGAAAATCTCTCACATAAAACTTGGGTTGGGAATGTGCACCTCTCATAAGGTCATGGAATTTCAAAGTTGATTATCTCAAGGACTATCTTTTCTAGAAGGAATCATACTTATCAAATGTATCCCTTAATGATCAACTCCTCAGTGTTCTTGCAAATTTCAAATTGCAAATTTGTCCTCTCGTCATGCCATAAATCTCTTTGAGTGATGATGGATGCACAAGTTGTCACATGATTCAATTTCTTCTCCATTCACCATGTTCCAACTAGTATTATGCATTCATGGTGCTACAATTCTTTTTAAACTCTTTTGATGACTACAATGCTTGTACAATTTGTCACCAATTGCAGGAAGGTGGTCTATCATATTTGGCTCACAAGGAACTTGGACTGATTGTTCAAAGCATCCTCAATATTGTTCAAATTGATTTTTCGTCATTTATTGCAAACTAGGAAAGTGATGCTTCAATTAGCTCATCTCATAATTTCTCTATCTTTGGTGACTATGATTCAGCTTATCATTTTCACATCATCACATCTAATGAAAATTGTTTCAATCCCCTTCATCTTCATTGTTCAACATTTTTCTATTCATATTTTTGTCAAGCAATTGAGGCACTTCAGCCTTCGCTGATGGTTATGGCAGGTCCTCACTATCTTGAAATGAATGTCGAGTATGATCAGATCTATTTTCCCCTAAAATATTCTCAACATAATCCCATGATTTTAATTGAAAACTCATACTTTCAATGTTTTCAAGAAGGCCATCATGCATTTTACGATCCAATCGCTAAATGGCTGGAACAATCTTACCTAAAAACTTTTGTGTCATTCACAAGAGGCTTTCAAGGTTTGTTGAAAAATGGTATTCATTGAAAAGGTAAGAATGTGGATTGGTTGAAATTATTAGTTGTGACACACCTTTCTGCCCATAGGAAAGACATTCCTTTTCTTGTGCAAGTCATTCAAGTTTTTATCTTTTCCATTGCACAATGCTTTATATCCATTTTAATTGTTCATATCTCTATGGATGCAGACCATGAAAGTTTATGTTGGGTTCACTTGAAATTTCATTTCACATGACCTGACCTTTTAGCTTTTAGGTTAGGAGTAGGATTAGTTGCATCCTAGCTTTCCCTCTCTTGCCCCCATTCTGCACTCGTTCCTTGTAATTTCTACTTGTTTTCTTATTTTTGGTGTACACCATGTTTGTGTTAGCCTTTTGTTCTCTTGTCTTCTAGTTTTGCTTCCTAGGTTTGTGGTTTCTTTCTTTTGTCTTTCTTATCTTTTTTTTATTCTTCCTTTTGTTTCCATTATGCGAATAAGTGTTGTGCCTAGACCGGTTTGGCTTCTTAGTATGTGTGTGGCTGAACTATAAAGAGTCTTGTGATGCTTTAGCATTTGGCTAACCATCTGTCTATATTCCTTGCATTGGTTACATCTTTTCACCCATGAAGTTCCAATGGAAAACACGATCCATCCATAGGTATAGTTTTGGTCCAACCATGAACGCACATCTAGTTCGAAAGCCTAATGCCTATACTCAGTTTTTCTTCTTTGGTGTTCTCAAGCTTATCCAACTAGTAGAAATGGAGAAGGATAAAAATCCAAACAAGAAAACATAAATCAGAGGTATCTATACAGTTCTCTGAAGGAACAACCTCTTCTTCTCTCAATAAGTTGGGATCCCTCTTCGCCCCAAAATAAATAAGTTTCAATGCACAATTCTCTTTAAATAAACAAATAAAGGAAAAACAAGAGAAAGGCTTCCTTCATAGAGAGGTGTAGCAAGCAACTCCGTCGAGGTATTATCTAGGCTCACTGGGAGCGAAGAAATGTTTTTGTTTGTGTGTGACTCCGTCGAGGTAATGTCTAGGCCTGTTGGTAGTGGAGAAACACCAGAGATGAAAAATTATAATCTGAAAATCGTAAGCTCACGAGCTACACTACATTTCGCAACTTGAAACATTGCAATTATGCTGAATATTATGTTGTGTTCAACTAAGGAGGTATAGAGGGGACCATGTCTATTCATGGGGTAAATGGAAATGCTCAAGGTAATCCACGTGATGAATCAATACTCCCTAAAGAACCAATACCCTACATGAGAGGAGTTAACCAAAGCAGAGAAGTTGGATTCTACCAATGTGTCGCCAAGTGTTGTAGCGACTGTAATACCCTCCAAAGTTTTGGCCTACACTTGAATTTTGGAGCCTACTATAGATCATGTGATCGGTCATTCCTTATCACTTATTGGTAAGCTGATGATTTCAAGCTCCCTTCTTTGATCTCAAGAGTCATTCATGCTTTTATCTTTATATAGCATGTGCCATCTTCGGGCTTGGGAGTTATCGCTTTTCATGCAAAGCCAATTTTTTGTTTGCGTCAAGGGGCAATATTTGTGAAAATACATTTTTCTCATCATATAGACATGTTTCCCAATCATTTACAAAGTTTCACACACAATTACGCATCCTCACAAACGCTATCGTTAGAGCTACACTTGTTGTAATCTGCCACAAAGGTTGTTGCGTTAACCGAAGTATGTTTTCATATATTCTAGATGATCTGTGTTTTATTACAAAGTGTCCAATTATGCATTCACAATCAAGTTTTATCATTTTTCAAATCGTTTCCACTGATCCCACACTTAGGAAAATTTTGGAGGATTCCTAGAAACCTAGCCTCATCCAGCCTTCCTAAACTAGACACTTCACATCTACAACCCTCAATCTTTTCTACTACCTGCTTGAACTGTGCAATTTTATCCCTCAGTAGGCACTGGAAAATTCTTTCCCTCATTGGGCACTATGTAGTCTTATCCCTGAGTTTAGAGCCTAGTCATTGAGCCTTCTCGCCCCTAACCTTACACTGGTTCTGGCTTAGTCGGTGGATTATCATGCAACATCTTACACTAGGGGGTTATCAAACTTATGTCATCTTGTCATGAGTGAATTACAAATACAAGAATTCTATGAGGCTATGGAAAGATGATTAAGAAGGAGATGAAGAAGGGGGACATGCTAGATGATACCTGAGGAGTTGAGGAGAAAAGATAATTATCAGATAAGAAGACTAAGGAGCCTAGGGTATGATAGAAGATCAGGACTATATGACACCTCCATATGATTCACAACCCTTTGTAGGGTAGATATGGAAAACAAAACACATATTTCATGAAGTTTAAATACACCTCTTAGATTAGGATAAATGATAGCTTGTCATTGTCATATCATTATGGCTTCAATGATACGTATGGTTGCAAACACACAAAGTCATTCGATGTGTTTCCTCTAAGTGTTTTTCTCCCTTTTGCTTGTTGGATCAACGATCGTATTTTGGCATGTTGACTTTTATGTCATGTTTGAGAGTCTTTTATGGTGGTTTGGAAGGTCGACCTTTATGTCTATGAGTTATCATAACCATGTAAACATCTGTTGCACTCATGCACAGTCTTGAACACTATCTCATAAGTGTCATCATAGTCATCCTAAAGCATATCTAAAGTGTCTTACTTGTCACTTCTTTTCATGAGTCGGTGACATAGAGGGTAATGCTTTATTTGTTTCCCCAGTGGTCTATGTTTTCGTGTCATCAAAGTATGCTAAGTGTGTGATCACATTTCAAGTTCATCACAAGTCTATCTTCCTCTTGCACTTAGCCATTTCTCCGAAAATCTTCTCGACTGGGAAACTGAGCTGCACCAGAACCTAACTGAACTACACAATGCACAGTCTTAGCCCTCAATGTTCTAACCTTGCTACCTGGAACTACGAGTGCACAGTCACATTCCTCCATGGCAATTGCACTGTGTAATTCCATAGCTCAGCAACCTTCCTTAACCTGCATAATCGCGTAGCAGTTCCTCGTAGTGTGACTTGAACTGGGCACTTTGCACTGTCCATCCTCAATATTTTCCCCTTTCCTATTAGAACCTTGCAATGCGCAGAGAACCGAGCCTCCCTTGGCCTTAAGAACTACACAGAGGTGTCTCCTAGTTCCCTCCCTGATATGAAGTTTATTGCCCTCAAGAACTGCACAAAATTTTCCTCCATGCCTCTTTGCTGTGCAGTATTCCTTGCCTTCAAAAATTGCACAAAATTGTCCCCTCATGGCCTCATCCCACATTAGCAAACGCTAGTTTGAGCTGTGTAATTTTGACTCACAGTGGCCACTACACAATTTTTCTCCCTAGTGAGGACTGTGCTGAAAAGTTCCTTAGTTAAGCCTTATCTATGCTCTGTGCAGTCTCAACAATCAACCCCTCTCCTTGTCACTTGGAAATTTGTAATTTGTACTTACTGGGACCTCTCTCCCAGCCTATCACTTGTCCCAGGATCAGTTCATGGATAGCAATGCATCATCTTAGACTAGGGAGTTTTCAGATTGATTTCGCCCCATCATAAGTGAATTGAAGGAATAGGGACACTATCAAGTCAGGATGAGATGATGAGGAAGGAGAAGGAGGAAGGCACACCTAATACTGACTCGTAGATGAATGGATGAGTGAACCTATCAAGAGAGAGCAAAGGGACACAATTTTTCAACCACCTTCCAAGTCCAAAGATCATTGAAGACCCTACATCATCAAGTTATGCAGAGACAAAGTGAAAGCATATCCAAGAACACATCTATCACTCAACAACAACAACCTCTTGATGTTGCCACATCATCAAGCTAGTTCACATCATCAGTGTCATGTAAAGTAATTTCATGAGTTTTCATATGCCACATCACTACTATGGGCCATGTTGTAAATAAAATATATTGTAAAGTGAAATTCCAATGGACACAGAAGAATATGAAGAATCATGTGAGTTGAGAATCCATAGGATGTTGAATAGTCATGAGGGTAGTCGAAGAGTCACAAGGGGGAAGCACCACTCTTGGTTATATATACCCCCTCATTGTATGAGCAAAGGAATTTTCACCTTGGATCCTCCCGCAAATAATTAGAGAGATTAGTTAGTTCTTTGAGGAGCAAGGAGTGGCTCTAATGTCCCACTACTGGGGCTAGTGATGTACTATGTAAATACGTGTCTTGGAACTTTTTCTTAATTACAAGAGCCTTTTAGGCCAACACATTTTCATGCATGACTTATTAATCGTTGTAAGACTATTCTGTGAATGTTTTTATTTCATGTTTGCTTTCACATGTACTAAGATAGTTGAACTATTTCGGTTGTTTTAGTGCTTATGTTGTTGGTAATGTTGTGTAATGGTTGTCACTACTGTCTCTTCATTGTGGACTATTCTACGAGACACTAGATAAATGTTTCCTTGATTATCGGTTATAAAGATAGTCACATCCACTGTGGACTATTCCGTTGGATTTTAGATGAATATTTGCTTGTTCATTGGTTGTAACGACTGTCACATCCATTGTGGAATATTCCATTGGATGTTAGACTGGTCCTTCTAGTGCGTGTGTGTCTCTTCCTGGGTGGTACTATTACCTCTCACTTAGAGGCTCACTTTTCTCCCCCTTTTGTAGTAAGAGAAACTAGACACAGTGGAATTGTAAACTCACTAGGCACACTCAGATTGTTGTTCAAACATACCATTGCATCACTCTCTTATGTTGACAGCTAGAGCCAAGGAAAACCTTTAAGGATTTTGCAAGCAAGCCTTTATACCAGATGGGATTCCTACACGAAAGGTGTGAGGTTTTATTAGGACTTCATATTGGGGAGATCCCCTTGGTTGATGGACTTCCAGCACCGTCAGGATTACCCATCACATTTATTTGAGGGAAGGGTCTTGGCATGTGAGGAAACCTCAATGAAGAATGAAATCAACATTGAGAGCCATTTTAAAGGAAGAACTCTAGAAACCTTTGGATGAAAATTTCATATATGATATTTGTGACACTTAGTGGGTATATCCACTGATTATTGTTCCTAAGAAAAATGGGAAGTGGAGGATTTGTGTAGACTACAAGGAGTTAGATAAAGCCACCTAAAAGGACCATTTCCCATTACATTTTATTGATGAGATCCTAGATACTATATCCAATAAGAAGTTATTTTCATTGTTGGATGGGTTTAGTGCTTATAATAAAATTCATATTGCCCTTGAAGATCAAGGCAAAACCACCTTTACTTACCCCTGGGGTACTTATGCTTATAGGGTCCTACCTTTTGGGTTATGTAATTCACATGTAATCTTTCAGCAGGCAGTATTGGAAATTTTTTCCGATATGGTTAATGAATGTTTAGAAATTTTTATGGATGATTTTACACCCTATGGGAATTGATTTGATGAAGCCTTGGACAACCTTGAAAAATTACTTGAGCATTACATTCAAACACACATCTGTCTCAGCACTGAAAAATGACATATGATGATGACTGAGGGTATTGTTCTAGCGCATTATCTTTTTGTTGTAGTTATTCAAGTGATCTAGCAAAGGAAGAGGTAGTTTTGAAAGTTTCCACTCCTAAAAAAAAAAAATAGGTAAGTACATTTTTACGTCAGGCAGATTATTAAAGGCGATTTATAGAAAATTTTGCTAATATTTCATTACAATTATTTTCCCTATTAACAAAACAAAAGGAGTTTGAGCGGATTGATAAGTGTAACGACGCCTTTGCAGAACTAAAGAAACGTTTAACAACAACTCCTGTTTTGAGAGGACCCAATTGGAATTTACAGATCCACATCTTTACTGATGCTTCATATATAACCATTGGAGTTGTTCTTGGTAAACAAGATGGAAACGAGCCATACACCATCCACTATATCAACAAGAATTTGGCTCATGCGGAGGTAAATTACACAGTTACAAAGAAGTGATTTCATGACGTTATTCACACTATTAATAATTTTAGGCACTACATCACCGGTTATAAAGCTTTTGTGCATACATTATTCTATCACATTTTTAACGAACAAACCTATTACAAATGTGTGGGTTACTAGGTGGTTGATGTTACTCCAATAATTTGATATTACTATTATAGATAATCTGGAAAATATAATGTTGTTGCATAATTTCTCTTTAGGTTAACTCGTGTTAGTGAAATCTTCCCGTTGAAGATTATTTTACATATGAGTATCTATTTGTAGTATCCGCTTACTCACCCTAGTATGCGGACATTGATAATTATCTTGTTGTAGTAAAGTTTCATCATCACCTTTCTTCTAGAGAAAAAAAGAATATTATATAATAGACTCCCAGATAATTTGGATGGATGGAAACCTTTTTCGCACTGGTTTTGATTAGTAGATTAGGAGATGTATGAGGGAATATGAAATTCATGAGATCCTCAAGGCTTGTCAAGATGGACCTTGTGGAGGGAATTTTACAGACCGGAGGACTGGTCATAAGGTGTTGTAGATGGGCTACTTTTTGCGTATTATATTATGAGATGCAAAGAGGTACATTTAGGTTTGTGACAACTATGAGATAATGGGTCAACCTGCCCAATCAGACGATATTTTGTTACAACCTCAATTGTTGGTTGAACCTTTTTAGAGATTTGCATTAGATTTTGCGAGACCAACTAATTTCCAATATCAGCACAAGGTTTATATTCTAGTTTGCACAGATTATGTGAGCAAGTGGGTAGAAGCGAGGGAACTTACTAGGGAAACTGATCATGTTGTTTCAGACTTTTTGTTTGAAGAAATATGTGTTTGATATGGGGTTCTAAGGGAAATAGTAATAAATGGAGGAGCACAATTTACCTCTCGGCTGATACAGGATCTTTTCAGGAAATATGGATTTCATCAAAAGACTACCTCACCCTGCCATCCTTAGGAAAATGAGAAGGTGGAAAGCATTAATAAAGTGCTTGAAGCTATTCTTACCAAAACTATGCTAGGAAATAGAAAGGATTGGGTGGAGAGACTTCTGTTGAGATTACAACAAGATGATGGAGCTTAGTGAAAAGAGTCACCTTCACTAAGTGGGCCCGTAGGCAAATTATGGCGCAAAGTCTATTTTTAGACTATGACTATTTTTAGACATATCGATCATGTCTATGAGTTGCAGGATGCTGTTTATGGATGATTGGTCAAGTTGGAAAAAATAGATGGACTTCTATTTTTAGACAACAGCGGTGACACTGTCAAGTCTAATTATAGAGCAGTCAAATATTAATAGCTTATAATAATATTTAGACTATAAACTTTATCTTATTCTCTTGGAGCACTTCAGTTTGAGCTACAGATGTGGCACATGCAGCTGTCAAAAGGAAATATGTTTTCTTTGTGGGTCAGTTGAGTTGCTCCATGTATGACTTCTGTTAGAACTCAATCAGTTGAGTTTGGTGAAGTTGATTGTGGAGTTGATGGAGTTGTGTTCAGTTTGACTTGGTGAAACTAGTTGTAATTAGTCTAACTGCAAATAGACTAATGGTGAGTTGTTAAACTAATTGTTAACTCATAATGTAACTAAAGAATACATCAGTTAACTCAGTTGCATGTCAGTGCATGTTCAGTTCAGCAGGGACAGGTGTTAGAGGATCAGATTGCTATCAGTTGTGACTATAGTTGTGCATGAGGATTTGCACAATCAATGGGATTGAGTTATGCCAATGAGAATTGGCCAATACCAATTGATTATAGCCTCTACTCACATGATTCTTAGTGTGAGTGATCCTTTTGAGGTAAATATGAGTTTGTTTCAACCATTCTCATCCATTCTTGACCAGGTATTGAGCAGTGGAGGCATGCAAGCAGTGGAATAGATTTGGAGATCAGATCTGAACTGTATTGTGTGTAACAAATGGAGATAGTGTTGGATACTTGTGAGAAGTATTGACTATTGTAATGTTATATGTTCTCAATCATTAATATACAGATAGTGTGGGGTTTTCATCTGTAAGCTTTCCCCGGGTTACACACTGTGTTAATGTGTGCATGCTCTTGATGTTTTATTGTTATTGATGCTGCTATATTGATGATCAATGTAGAGGAGCTTATGTATTGTGTACGTATTCCGCAATAGTACATGATGAGGATAATATCCATTGAATATGTGTTTATTATTCAAAATTTCTACATGGTACCAGAGCTATTGATCATCAGATCTACTATTCAGGAAGTGTTTACATTCTAATTCTTCAGGCAGAGTCTGTAATCGGGCGAGGTAGCCTTTGAATTCATCTTCCATTGGAAGGTGAGATATTCGGTGAATTCCCATACAGTCAATATCTATACAAGAAATACCTTGTTCTCATGAATTCTAGATCGGAAGCGGTTGAGTTGGAGCTGGTGGAATTCGAATTTGCAACAGTGTTTTCTTGGTGTCAAAACTAAGATGTCTTTCATAGGATTGCGATTGGAGTATGCCCTTGAGGGAAGTACGAACTATATTGCATGGAAGGACAAGATGGAGGTAGTATTAGATGATAACGTGTTGAAGGAGTTCATAGAGATGGATGTCCCAAAGCCTACTAATGCTACTGAAGCTGATGCTTGGCAAAAGAAGACCGCAAAATGTCGAAGGATTCTGTTGGAGGGCGTGAAGGATCACATTATGTCCAGCCTCCATGGAAAGGCTACTCCATATTTGATGTGGAAATAGTTAACAGAATTATTCCAAAGCAAGAGCGTTTAGAGGAAGCTGGTGGTCAAAGATAAACTCAGAAACATCAAATGTGAGAAGGGTGACAGTATGCCCAAGTATCTCACGAAGTTCACTCAGTGTCGAGATGAGTTGGGAAGTGTGGGGGTTACTGTCGGTGATGAGGACTTGGTGAGCTTGGCTCTCCTTGGTATTTCAAAGAGTTGGAATTCCTATCAGAACTCTATCAATGGTCGGGAGAAATTGCCAAGATGGGAAAGACTGTGGTCAGATCTTCTGCAGGAGGAGATCAGGCAGAGTACCAAGGACGGATCTTCATCAAAGGGAGCTGATGTAGAAAATTGCACTTTTGCTGCTAAAGCAAAGAAAGGGAAGAGCAAGAAAGCTTCTCAGTCTGGTGTGAATGGCAAGAAGCAAGACATGTCCAAGGTGAAGTGTTTTCAATGTCACCAGCACGGACACTATGCCACTAATTGTCCGCAGAACAAGAAGAACAAGCAAGCTGCTAGATCTGCAGTAGGAGAGGCTCTAGCCTCACAGTTTGAGCTTGATTTTTCATTGATTGCATGCTTGGTTTCAAGTGTGATGGGATCAGTGTGGTTCTTGGACAGTGGTGCACCTTTTCACATGACGGGAGATAGAGATTTGTTCTCTGATCTGGAGGACAAAGATCTTGGAGTGCACATCGAGATGGGCGATGATGGTAGATACAGTGCGACCGGTATCGGTACCATTTCCTTTGAGAGGGAGTTTGGTAAACCCTTTGTATTGAAGGAAGTCATGCATGTTCCAGGATTGAAGAAGAATCTCATCTCAGTGGCGATGTTAGAAGACAAGGGGTATGATGTTGTTTTAAGCGAGGGAAAGGCTTTCCTGCGCAGCAAGACAACTGGTGAGACCCGGAAGATAGGGTTCGAGTGAGGAACCTTTATCAGTTGCATGTAGATGGATGCGTAGCTATGGCAGGAAAGGCAGAAGGATTGGTGAGTTGGGATGATGGCGAGTTGTGGCACAGGAGATTGGGTCACCTTCACCATGGAGCCTTGAAGATACTGCAGCAGATCACTACAGGGCTTCCTAAAGGCACACTTGCGCAGTCAGATCAGTGCAAGGGGTGTACTTTGGGGAAGTTTGCGAAAGCCACCTTTCACAAGAAGGATAGTCGCGCCACGACGATCCTTGAGAGAATTCACACAGACGTGTGTGGACCTTTCTCAGTTGCTTCGACAGCAAAACACAGGTATTATGTGATTTTTGTTGATGATTTCTCTCGTAAGTGCTGGATCTTCTTCATGCAAAAGAAGAGTGAGACATATTCAAAGTTCTGTGAATTCAAAGCACTGGTCGAGAAGGAGTCGGGGAAGAAGGTGAAGGCTCTTAGGAGCGATAATGGTGGTGAATACATCTCGGACGAGTTCAAGGATTTCTGCAAGGCATAAGGGATTCGTAGAGAGCTCATAGCTCCCCATAACCCACAGCAGAACGGGGTAGCTGAGCGGAAGAACAGAACGATTGTGGGTGCTCCACGGGCAATGTTGCATGATCAGGGCCTACCCCTTCACTTGTGGGCGGAAGCATGCAATACAACAGTTTATGTGCAGAACCGTTGTCCTCATAGGATACTTGGCATGAGTACACCTGAGGAGACTTATTCTGGTAAGAAGCCTGATCTTTCTCATTTGAGGATTTTTGGTGCTAACGTTTACATGCATGTGACGAAGGATGCCAGAAAGAAGTTGGAGCCGACTGCAGAGGTTGGGATATTTGTGGGGTACACTGATACGCCCCACAACTATCGTGTGTATTTGCCAGACAGTGGTAAAACTGTTGTGCGACGGGATATAAAATTTCAGGAGGAGAAAGCCATGAAGTGTTCGCTTGAGAGGGAGATACACTTGCATGCAGATGAGGAGCTATTAGTTCCTAAGGATGAGATTCAGGACGTGGATCAGCCACAGGACGAGGTTCATGGAGTGGAAGAGACCACTCAAGCAGCGCCAACCATCAGAGAGAGAAAGCGCTTGACAGAAGCTGAGCGACTGGCTAAAGATGCAGAGAAAGTTGTAGGACCACCTACAACCCAACGCAGACAGAGACAGTCACCTGATCGGTACACTGGATACATGGCTCTTATGAGCAAGTGTGTTGTGACTGAGCCATCCTCTTTCGAGCAAGCTGTGGAAGATCCCGCATGGGTAGACGCCATGGTGGAAGAGTATGATACTATTGTCAGAAACAGTGAATGTGAGATTGTTCCTAGACCGGAAGGGAAATCAGTGGTGGGTTCGATATGGATCTACAAAGTTAAGTAGGCAGCTGATGGGAGTGTGGAGAAGTACAAGGCAAGATTTGTTGCCCGAGGATTTTCACAGATAGAGGGGATCGATTATGAGGAGACCTTTGCACCTGTCGCAAGGTATTCTTCCATACGCATGATTCTTGCTCTCTCAGCGCAGATGGGATGGCACATTCATCAGTTGGATGTGAAGACTGCGTTCCTTCCTAGAGGTTGGAGGAAGGAGGATGCTACTTCAGCGGAGGTAGTGGATGCCACTGGTTACCAGTAGTTGGTGGAGTCACATGTGTGTAGGCTCAAGAGAGGCACATCGGGATATGTATTGGATGAGGTGAAGCTGTGTGGCTTCATGGATGCAGATTTGGTAGGGAGCTCAAGAGGCTGAGTATATGGCAACAAGGGCATCAAGTATCATCATATCAGAGATTGTGTGTAGTGGAGGATCATGTTACTTTCATACATTCCAACAGAGGATCAGGATGGTGATATTCTGACGAAGGCTCTCACCAGGAGAAAATTTGAATACCACCGAGGCAGGATAGGGGTTACTGATTATCCATATCTTTTCGGGAGGGAGTGTTGATATTGTAACAAGATGATGGAGCTTAGTGAAAAGAGTCACCTTCACTAAGTGGGCCCGCAGGCAAATTATGGCGCAAAGTCTATTTTTAGACTATGTCTATT
>APFE031226767.1:28911-80765 GCA_000404065.3 Pinus taeda
CTTAGTAAGAATGGAATAGATAAGGTTATTATCTTCTTTCTTAACCTTAACACCTTCCAAGAGAAGTCTAAGGGTCTTGAACTTGGACAAAAATCTTCAATGCAAGAAAAATTATTGGGGTCCAATGTAAGCAACTCATTTTCAAGTTGATGGGCTCTAAGTTCATTTTTTATTCCAAAAACTTTAGTAATCTGTTTCAATGCTTCATTAGGAGTATCAAGTTCTGATATGGAATCTAAGATCTGGATAGATAGACATCCCTATCAACCCACGTGCTTGATCTTGCCTATTTTCCCATTTAGCTGCCTTATCTTCATCTTCTGGTTTGGTTTCTTGGCCTGTGGCTATTCTGTAAATACCTTTAATTCTAAGTAAATCCACAATGTAGGACCACCATTGGAAGTAGTTGGTGCTATCAAGAAAAACTTGGCATGGACTTTCCATTTTAACAGAAACTGAAGTTATATATGTTGAAACTAAGTGTTCCGATGGAAAGATCTCGAAAAATAAGGTTGGTTCAAAAAAAACGGCTCTATAAACGGCTTCCGGATGAAGAAGTTATGGCTTTTTGAAGAAAAGTTGATGAAGATGCCGACGAAGTACAGGAATGTGCGAAAATGAATGATAATTTTAAAAAAATCTGCCCCCTTTCCAAACTTAATCTAATTAGCTCAACAAAAAGGGGACTTGAACTCAAGACCTCTACTATCATAAATTAGCTTTGGACCAAGTGAGCTAAACTAAAAGTTTAGGGGAGAGAGAGAGAGAGGAGGGGTGTGTTTTTTTAGCCACTGAAACTTTGGGTTGCGTGCTTGCTTGAGAAAGCTCTTTTTCCCTACAAAACAAAAAAACACAAAACCCGACATGGATATACAAACACAAACAAGCCTTACGGCTTGAGGTTAGCTTTACCTGGAAACTAAATATTTTCCTCAATGTTTCTGATTTTCCGAGATCACACTAAGGCACAGCGGAAAAGAGCATACGCATGAGAAAAATCCTTCCTCTCTGTTTCTGATTTGCCGAGATCGCACAGAGTCGCAGGGCAAAGAGCATACACAGAAATGAAAAGTATAGATTCGGTAATAAAAAAGAAGCTAAATAAACCGAAATAATAAACAGAGAGAAAATAACTAGAAACTGCAAATAAACACTGTATACCTCCAGATCTTAAAAATGACGTAGCTAGGGCTACCAGAAACCTTTTTACATGAAAGGGGTTCTTCACTGGAATAGATGCTCCTAACATAATAGAGCAGTCCTCTTGGTCTGAAAGTTGTCAGAAATAGTAGATCTAGGAAACGACAATCGGATGCAGTTCTACGGGCTTCAGATTTGGATCACCAACGGATGCGGCCCTCAAATAGCTCTGATACCATGTAGGAATTTACAGGGTAAGTTCCTCAAGCATAACACCAAAGGACACCACTCACAAACAGATCACAGATCAATACACCAGTATTTTTGATGTGGTTAAAACCCTCAAAGAGGGAAACAGTCCATGGCCTGAGCCAAAGCGGCCACTTCAGGCAATTTATTAATAAAAGAATGAAATTTTACATAAGCTTCTCTCATGAACAGTTAACCTACAAATGACCCTCCATGCTCTTTAAATAGAGATCATGGACCAATCAGGTGTCAAGCCACGGATCAAGTGTCGGTAATACCGAGGAGAGAATGAACCATCAGATCACTACATATCGTGACCATCAGATTGTAAGTTACAAAAGTACATAGTAAAGAAATGCACTTTACCTAACTCTACACTAAACCAAGTTATACTTAACTATTTCCTATGTGTCGAAATATCCTAACACTTTAGGTGAGCAGGAAAATGGACCTTTGGGCGAAGAGGAAAATGGACTGAAGATGAATAGTATGGAGAGAGTAAATTTGCAGAGTTGTTGTGACGGCATGCCAAACACAATAGCACATATGAACCGTTTTGAATTTCAAGATTAGTTATCCTATAATAACATCAACTCAACATCATCCAAAGGCTGAAAATTTTCTAATCGTCTAACATATAAAATCTACGGTCCACTAATTGACACGGTGGGAGTCGGGGGAGTTGTTTTCAAAGGGAAACGCCTTATGGCATAATAAACAAAATTGTCTACTTTATGAGAGAAATTATCTCTGAGTTATGTTAAAAAAATTATTAGAAGTCATGGTTCCTCTTGATTGCCCATAATTCAAATGCTAAAACTTCCCTTCAAGGGTTTTTGGCTTATTTTAAAACAATTTAGAGTGATAGAATTTGGGTATTTGAAACTATTTCCAAAGTTTTGGCCCATTTTAAAACAACCTAGAATGATAGAATTTTGGTAAATTTCGACTAAATTAGTGTAGAATTTGACCTTACAAAAAAAGTGTAGTCTAAACATTCAATTTTTAAACTTTTCTCAACTATATTTTCCAATCAGTTATGCCTAGTATCTTGCTTGAAATTTAAAAAAACCTTTGAAATTGTAAATATAAACAATCTCTATGCATCAAGGGTTTTTTTATTATTAGAACTTATCTATACGTTCAAAAATACATTTTGAATAATAGAAAAATACATTTTCCTAGCAAAATGCTACTAGCATTTTCCAAAAATAAATAAATAAATTAATGACATATTTAGATTGTGCATTAAAAAAAGGGGCTTTCCTGAAAATATGAGTTTTGTCACTTATTAACTTATATATAACCCAAAAAAAAACCTATTTAGTATTGTAATCAAATTGTATGGTCTTTATTTTGGATGTTTAAAATAGTTTTAAAATAGCCATGTCATAATGCATTTCTCTTATAAATATATTTGTTCGTCCTTTCCTATTAAGTTGCCTAGTACCACTCGATTTTATTTAGATGACCATGGGTGCTCCTCAGTGTATTCATGGAGCCTCGCGCCACCGCTCCTATTGTTTTTGTTTGCTACCTCCCGTCTCTTGTCGCCATAAACTTAATCCATGCACAACGTTGTAGAAATATTAATTCATCTTTCTAGTTAGTCCAACTTAATCCATGCACAACGTTGTAGAAATATTAATTCATCTTTCTAGTTAGTCCCCCCATTCAGGGTTGGTAAGGCCTATAGTAATCCGGTGTCCTTTGCTATTAGTTCCTGCACAAACACCGATGACCAGAAATTCATCTTAAGCTAAATTTGCAGCAACTTATATTGATATTTTATTTTTAACGGAAGTTTATATTAGCCACATTTTATTGGTAACCAAAGTTTTAGTTCACAATCTTATTTGGTCTTTTTTTTAAGTCAAAGTTGCATAATGGCATTGGGATAAGACCATGTATTTAAATACATTATTCTGAAGTGAAGTAAGGCATATTCTAACTTATAGACAAAATGACATTTTTCAGAACATTGTTCTAGTTAATTTTAATCAAAATCTGGCAATTTTTTTGCAAAATCAATTTAAGTTGTTTAATATGTAGAATTACAGTGCCACGGAGTTTTTCATAATGTTGAATCTATTTATGCATTCAAAAATGTATTTTAAACAACAAAAAATCATAATCTTTCTTGAAATTTTATTGTCATATTCTAGTGAAAAAGTTATTTCATCTATAAGTTATACTTAATGCTAACATTAATTCACTAACATTTAATGTTAAGTTATAAAATTTATAAAAACCTTCGATCCATTCTATCTTAATGTATTTTATAAACTTTTCCAACCGGCAAGTTGTTGCATGTTCTACCTAGCACAACAGCATATTCTACTTGGAGCAACTCTAACGTCCTTCCACAAAGACCTTTGATCTCAGATTACATCTTGCAAATATTTCTCAAATTACATTTTGCAGATGTTTAACTCTCTGCAGTAAGCCTCCCGATTTCAGGTTCAACTTTGCTTCCTCTGTCCCACATCGATTCCTTTGTCCTTTGTTGATTCCTCGAGTCCCATTATGGACTAATGGATTCCCAGATGTGTTTGTCACTGACTGCAAGGGAAATAGATTCAAACATTGATGAAACTATCGATACCAACATAGATTCCATTTTTTAAACCTTCTCAAGTGGTGAGAAATGTGAAACGATATGCATATCCTTGGTCTCTACCTTTCTTGGGTTTTTTTTCTTATTTTGAGAATGAGTTTAAACTTCTATTGCAGCAGGTTAATAATCATGGAAAATTATACTATTTGCCATTATATGGAGGGCTTGGGGTCAGTTTTAGGAATGATGGGACATATTCAAGTATTTGAAGTATAATGGTGATAGTAAATGAGCAGACATTAACTTCACTACAACTCGATTATGGTGTTGAAGGAGATATCAATGTGAAGGATAGAGATTCCATGGAGTTCATCTAAGTACATGTAGTTTCGTGATGAAGAATCCTGGCATGCACTACCATATGCACCCAACAACGTCCCTATGAGCAAAAAACATAACCATCAACTTTCTTGTAGAAAACTTGTTTTTTTTCTAGGTAATAGTTTTGAACCTTGTCATCGATTGGACTCCCTTTTTATTGTATTTCCACCATTTAATTTCTCCTCCTCTTATTCATGTCTATCTTTGCTGATAATTCCATAGATTTGACTCCCTTTTTATTGTATTTCCACCATTTAATTTCTCCTCCTCTTATTCATGTCTATCTTTGCTGATAATTCCAAAGCATGTGCTCGTAAACACAAGACCATTCGCAATATATAGTCAATCCATTCGATCCATTACTATCTACAAAGGCATGGGTAGCATGGGCATGAGTTGGAACAAAGCATGTGCTCGTAACACAAGACCATTCGCAATATATAGTCAATCCATTCGATCCATTACTATCTACAAAGGCATGGGTAGCATGGGCATGAGTTGGAACAGAAGAAAAGCAAGCACCACCTATAGCACAGAGACCAATAGTGTTAGTAATAGGTGTGGATATAGAACCACCTAAACATGCAAGGGTGAAAACATAAGTTCTTATTTGGAGTTGTCTATAATGCGACTTTTTGGAGATTCTGGTGACGGAATCCAGTGGAAGAAATTGAGGTTAAATCTTGATTTGTTGCAGTTAAAATGGTTTTTTAACTGCATATTTGGATTCAGCACCCTGAAAAACCCCTGGGATGCTTTGATTGTGCAGAAACTAGCTATCAAACTTGCGATTCCAATAAATTGCTGCCAGATTTTGACCAGAAAAATCTACCAGAAAAGCTTCCAAAAAATCGCAAAGCTTCCAAAAAATCGCATTATAGACAAATGCTTCCTATTTTGCATGATCAGTTCATCGATTGATGGTATACATGCATGTTGCTCATGGTATACATGCATGTTGCTCATCAAATACAATTTCCTAGAATCTGGCACCGATCTGGTTGTCGCATTGGCCGCCCTGAATGTGCAGGATTTCACGCATCTTGGCAATCTAAACCCTTTCCACATAGAAAATAAAAAAACCCTAAAATATAAATTGAACCTAGCAGAGAATCCTCGCAAATCCAGAGTAGGGAATTTGGTATACATGCATGTTAGCGCTCATGGCATGAGAGATATGTAGCTATAATGTGGGCCACCCTGTAGATTTCAATTGGTGTTTAATTAAATAAAGAACATGAAATAATTATTTTAATTATTTTTCAATTGCAACGGCCATGCACCGTACCGGATTTCAGATTCATGTTTTGCATGTTTCTCTCGTCATCACATAATGGACAGTTCGAAAGGGTCAAGTCAGCAAATATTTGAATATATTTTGTAAGACAAACATTGAAGGAAATATAAAGGTGGTGGCTCACCAAGACATACCGTGCTTAGTAATGAGAGGAGAGGACATAGGTATTCAAATTATCCGGGTTTTTGTTTTCGTGTTTGAAATAATTTCTTTCAATCCAATTTCGGCAATATTTCTTGTATACTAAATTTGCAAGTTCATGTTGAAATGAGGTTTCTAGAACATTGTAAGATGCATAAAACTATTGTGCATATGGATATGGAGAAGTGGGGTCTTTGTTTTTATTGTAAATTTGCATTGATTTTATATAGAAAATGTCCCAAACTCTCTAATAGTGCATTTGAAGGTTCATGATATCTATCATAGAGTATTTCAAATATTGTGATAGTTATCCAACCGTGGCATCTCAAACACTATAAAATGCATAATACTATTGTATTTTAATATCCCTTGATATACATCACATGAGAATATTTCAAACATTATAAGAGCTACACAATCTGACATCACAAGTACAATAATGTATCTCATAACTTTGTGTAGGTTATAGGTTTAAAATATGCACATGGGTCTCTTTATACTATGTAAATATGCCTTGTCATTAGATCACATTCCATGGCCCACATCGAAGAAACATTCTATATAAAGCCTCTCGTAACAATTTTGAATCACATATGCTAATCATCTCATATTGGGTAGTTAGATTCAATGTTCTTTCATATTGGAACACATCCAACCTTTCTTACCTTTTTCATCATATTTTGCATGTATAATATTCCAAAGATGCTTAATGCACATCCTTCCCAGTTGTAACTTGCATGCAGTTCCTTCTCTTCCCCATTGACCTCTTTTGGCCATCATCAATTTCTAAAATTGACAACAAATATTCTCATTTATAGATACATGAGCTCAACTTTGACTAGTTTTGGGATGGGGTCCCCTGGGACAGGTTTTGATAAAATATTGTAAAGTCTCCACATTTTGAGGAGCGAAGCATGAGTAGTGCAGGTCACTAGGAGTCAAGGGGCCTTAGGAAGGTCAAAGCCTCTTAGCTTTTGTATTGTTTTAAGATCTGCCCATGGTTTGCGAACCATGGTATTGTAATGGGAAGAGGTATATAAAAGGGTGTCTTAGCAAGTCTAAATAAATGAATGAGTAGAATGGATTTTGATATGTTCTAAGTTTGTACGATCTTTCTGTATTTTTGGCGAAGGGGAAGGCTCCTGCAGTGGAGTGCACGGAGACCTTGGTAAGTTCACAGTTGTGTGCAGAGGTCCCTGCAACTGTGTGTGGATGATCTGGAAAGCTTGTATATGGGAGATCTGAAGTAATAAAGAATATTTGAAGTAATTTTGTGTCCAGTTTGTATACTTAAGTGTTTTTTGTATTTATGCGCACTTGAATACTATCTGTATTTTTGTATTTATTACCCCTTGAAGATCTGGATCTACTATTATATCTAATTTCATGCATGATTAGATGTTTACCCGAAGTTAATAACTCTGTTTCACTGAAAATCATTTAAGTTTTGGGAATTTTGGAGATAAGGGTTCGCAAAGGTTAGATCAGGCGTGGAACCGGAGAAACGCCTTAACCCCACTTCAAATAGCCCTCTGGATACATAAACCTGGTTCTAGCATCCCCCAATACTGCCTTGGGTGAGACTACAGCATGCACTAAGCGGGTTGTTGCCGAAAGAGCCAGTAGTGTAGGGTTTTGTTGGTTAGCATAGCTAAATCTGAACCTGGGTCCAAGCCCCCTCAAGCCAAAAAATGGTTTTGTTGATGGGACTGGGATCTATCTGAGGGACGTTTGATGTGGCATAAGTGGATACCAACTAAGAAGGAAATCGAGAAGTGGATAGGTCGGAAGTTGCATGAGTTTGCAGTGCAAGAGAATAGAAATTCGCACTTGTCAAAATAAAAGTTGTTACAGAGGTATCTCTACACAGAAGTACATGAAGTTTTCTTTTCGACATTCCCTTGTGAATTACATGAGTGGTTGTCTAAATTAGCGGATAGCGAACCTACTTGGAAGCACGACGATCCCATTGTGTGGACTCCAGAATTAGTCAAACATCTTGAAGGATCTGATTATAAGGTTGCAAGGGATGTTGATTACTGGATTGATAGTATCTTAGGCAGTTTCATCACTGAATTTACAATACATACATTTGTGTCTTATAGCGAAGTTGAATGAAAATCTTCAAAGGTCTAAGAGGTAAGTACTTGAAATCGCTAAAAACCTAGATTAAAATGTTTTTGTGTGAAAAAGGGATTATGCCTTTACCTTAATGTTTAATAGGGGCCAGACTTGATCTACGCGAAGCAGAAATCCATTAAGAGTGGATCTAGACAAATTCGTCGAAAGCGAATACGGTCCCCATTGAGAGAGTCTAAAAGTGAAGAAGAAAGAAGTAGCCATAGTACGCCTAGAGGTGCAACACAGAGAGTAGATCACGGTACTTCTAGAATTACACATCCATCAACCCCACCTCCACCTTCGCCTCTGCCTCATACACCTACACTTCCTCCTCCACCTCTGCTATTTAGTATGGTGAATACAATGAATGTTTGTATTCAAGGGTCAGGGATCAGAGGATCCTGATCAGTTTTGGTTCGTCACAAAGGCTGTGTAGAAAGCACAACAGATCAATGATGATGACATGAAGAAAGTGCAACTGGTTACAGCGCTACAGGATAGAGTGCTTTCCTGGTACATCAGATACAATACAACTCATCTAACTACTTCATTGGCTAGCACAAAGGATGCATTGAATGCAGAATTTAGGAAGTTGAAGTTGCAAGTTCAGTGTGTGACCAAAATTAAGGAAATCAAGCAGAGGGTTAATGAGTCTACGTGAGATATAGATCTGCAACTGAAATTCTTACTAAGTCAAGCTAACCTTCAAGTTTCAAATGAACAACACAGGGACTGGTATATAGCTTCGATATTACCTCACTTAATATTGCCATTATCTCAGCAGAATATTGGGTCTCACGCCGAAGCATTGGAAATCGCAATGAAGCTAGAAGCTTCACTAATACATGATATGAATATAGGAGTTCAACAGATCTAGTCGCAACTAGCAAGCCTGCATATGGAATTACATGATCTGAAGAAGGGAAAGGATGTTAATTCAAAGACACATTCTAAAGTTTGGTGCACAAATTGCAAGGTTGAAGGTCATCATAAGGATCATTACCCTGTATTCTTGGATTGTATAGTTTTGGGAGGTCCTAACCCGCTAAAGCCAAAATCTTTCACTAGATCAAGTACCTGGTGTAGTATCTACCAAATATTAGGACACCATTCGATAGATAATATTTCCTTATTACATAAATTTATACAGTCTCCAAAGCAACTTTTTTGTAACTTTAGTAAATTGGTTGGTTGTGATGAAAGGGATTATCGAAGCTATGAACTAATGATGGACAAGACTCTGCTATATAGAATACAAGTTGAAAAATGCATGCAAAATGATCAAGGCTCACCTACAATGTGTGGAGGATTCCCAAGACAAGGAAGAGGACGAGGATGAGGAGCTCGAAGAGGTCGGGACCAAATTATTTGTTACAACTGCGGAGAACCAAGACACATTGCACACGACTATCAAAATCCAACACAACCTTCTTGTTAATAATGTCGTCAATTTGATCATGTTGTAGAATATTGTCTGGTCTTAATAGCGAAGACACTGGAGAAGAATAACCAGCAACCAATGCAGAATATCCATATGATGAGATCCGAGCCACATGAACGTGATCCCAGTATCAACATAGTCACACAAAGTGATGTAGCCACTGGTGAAGACAATGTTGAAGGAAAATAGCCAGAATCAAATTCATGGTTCCGAAAATCTGGTGAGAAGAATGTTGGATTTGATTTACATAGAGAAAAAGAGACGTTCATGGAAGAAAGAAAGATTTTTATGGATATAGGTGCTTCTACGTCTCAGAACCAGATGTCAATAGTCTCACGAAAGGAAAAACATGAAGAAGCAACTGCGACACAATATTAAGATCCCATAATGTTAAAATCATTTCTACAGACCTACATGAAGTTATTATGGGATCAGAAGGTAGTAGAAGCATTGCAAGAGCTAATAGATAATTGTGTCAGCAAGGATAATTTGTTACCAGAACAACGCGCAACCAATAAGTTGAACCTAAGCAAGAAGAGAACTAGTAGGGAGATGTAGTTGACTGCGCAGATTGGTGATTTCGAAATGGACCAGGTAATCCTAGACTTGGGCTCTGATGCTAACGTATTGCTGAAGCAAACTTGGGAACGTATGGGAAAGCCTAAGTTAAAGTGATCACCAATTTAGCTGTGCATGGCGAATCAACAAAAGATAATTCCAATGGGGCGCCTGCATGGAGTAACTGTAGATATTGAAGGTGCAAGAGCAGTGGCCGATTTCAAAGTTATTGAGATCGTCGATGACAGTAATCCGTACCCATCGTTGCTTGGTATTGATTGGACCTTTGACATGAAAGCAATCATCAACTTAAAGAAGTGAAGCATGGTATTTGAAAAGAATGAGCATTGAGTAATTGTCCCGTTGGATCTAGCTAAAGGTGTGCGATACACAGAACCAAACCATGACTATTATGAAGATGAAGACATTGAGCACATATATAAGTTAACTGCGTGAAATGAAGATTGGATCAATCCCACTACGGATGGAAGGATCAACTGGGAGAAGGACAATTCTTACCAATCAGACTCGGACGAAGAGTTAGAAAACTAGCAGAATCGGTTGCATGAGGTCTCTACATTGTGATGTAATCGACTTACAAAGTTGTTATGTTTTATATCTACTGAGGTACATAAGTTATCTTATTATGATGGCTTGGATGATGTCAACATATTTATTGACCATTTTGAAAGGGATGTACCATAGGAACTTTGATTCTAGGCCTTAGATATAGCATCAAGAGCTATGCTTGCAAGATGGTGGGGTATGCACAAGGATAATTTTGCCGACTGGAAGGAATATCGTAGAATGATGTGATTAATATTTAGCTACACAAACACCCATTTCACTAAAAAATACATAGGGAAGGATGATCTGCACGAACATCTGGCGCGATGGAGTAAGGCATGGGGTGCAATACCTCAACCTGAGTTGGTACATATCTTTGTTCATACCCTGGATGTTATCCCAAAGAACTGGTACTTAGAGACGAAGTTGCGACACAGGACCGATGATTGGGATGAGATGAAGGAAAGTTTCTTGTTGACCTTTAGTTTTGAAGATGGGTTCGAATGTAATGATGAAGTGCTTTAGGAGATTAAAGCAACAATCTTCTGAACACTCGAAGAACCTATCACATGGGTACAACCTAGTTGGAGTATGCAACTACAACATGCTTTAGAATGTTACAATGTCACGACGAAGGAAGGTGATGAGGATCCACGAAATATTAATACCCCTGAATCAGAGGGACAACGCAAAGCTTGTGGACCTAATGCGAAGATCCTTGATATTTCGCAATTGGTATGCACAAAATTGGTAAACATTGGTTCAGAAGTAGAACCAAAATTTGCAAACATTGATGACTATTGGGATGAAGATACATTAGATAATATCATTGAATTATTACATGAATATCAAGATTTATTTCCAACTAATTTCTCTGAATTGAAAGGGATACTAGGAGATTTAGGTATGGTGAAGATCAATTTGAAACCTGATGTGAATCCAGTTAAGCAGCGCCCATATCAATTAAATCCCAAATACAAGGAAAAGGTAAGGCAGGAACTCGATGATATGCTCATGGTCGGGATAATTGAGCCTGCAGAAGAATATGAATGGGTTAGTCCTATGGTGGTCCAAGAGAAGAAAACAAAGGGTGATATCAAGATCTGCGTAGATCTATGGAAGTTGAACGATGCATGTGTGCATGATCCATTCTCTACGTTGTTTACAGATGAAATTCTTGAGAATGTTGATGGACATGAAGCTTATTAATTTACATACGGATTCTCAGGATACCACCAAATTAAGATTGTGCCGGAGGATGGAAGTAAAGCTACCTTTGCTACAGAATGGGGTTCGTTCCAATATACAGTCATGTTGTTTGGACTAAAAAATTCCCCTACGATTTTCTCAAGGGTGGTTGTTGTAGCATTCAAGGAATTGATTCATAAGTTTTTGGAAGTCTACTTCGATGATTAGGCAGTGTTTGGGCTGGTCAAGAAACAAGTATCTAGTTTGCGCCTGATGTTGGATATATGTAGGAAGTATCAGGTCTCGTTGAACTTGAAAAAATGCATTTTTGTGTACCTTATGGAATATTGTTAGGCCATGTTGTCTGTAAGCAGGGCTTGATGGTAGATCCTGTTAAGATTGTCGTAATTATCAATCTGGAGCCCCCTAGGAATGTAAATCATCTATGCACGACATCGAGTCATACGGGTACTATAGGAAGTTTATTAAGGCATATGCGCAGATCACTATGCCCATGGAGAAGTTGTTAAAGAAGGATGCTATGTTTTGCTTGGATGATGATTTTCAGAAGAGATTGGATACTTTGAAGGAAAATATGGTTATGGGACCAATCCTAGTATTCCCAGATTGGAAGAAGGAATTTCACGTGCATGTAGGTGTGTCTTGTATAGCATTGGGAGTCATCTTAACTCAACCAAGGGAAAGATATATTGGTCACCTGAATTCCTTCAGTAGTTGAAAAATATCTAAAGCCAAGAAGAACTACTCAACCATAGAGTGTGAAGGATTGGCCTTGGTTAATGCGCTATAGAAGTTCAAGCATTATCTGCTAGGTGTGCACTTTAAGATGTACACAGACCATTCTGCTTTGAAGTACTGGGTCAATAATCTTGTGTTGTGGGGGGGGAATCTATAGGTGATTTCTCCTTTTCCAAGAATATGATTTTGAAGTGATATTGAAGCCCGAGAGATTGAATGCTCGACTGAACCACCTTTCTCAGATCGATAATGGTGAAGAGCCTACAAATATTGATGAAGGATTACCTGACGCACAACTCTTTGCTGTCAGGGTTGAAGATGAGAATTTTGCAGACATTATTAAGTTTTTATCTATTGGCATAGCTCCTGACATTTATATGACAGAACCAAAGAAGGAATTAGTTGTTTGAGCTACAAATTTTTCTTTGATTGCAGGGGAATTATATAAGATGGGGCCAGACAAAGTTCTAGGCCAATGTGTGCCTGAATATGAAAGACACAATATTCTAGCTTAAGCACATGGTGGTGTCATTGGAGGACATTATGCAGGCAAGGAAATTGCATAGAACATCCTACGAGCAGGATTATGATGGCCGATGGTACATAAATATTCCAAGGAACATTGCAGTACATGCAAGGTATGTCAAAGGACCGGGAGACCATCACGAAGTGATGAACTCCCTTTAAATCCACATGTCACACTACAATCATTTGATATATGGGAAATTAACATTGTCGGACCTATTCAACAACCAGGGAAGAAGACAGGAGCACGTTGTATTATCATTGTGATGGAGTACTTTACGAGGTGGGTTGAGGCACAACTTGTGAAGGATTGTAGCACGGACACTGTTGCGAGGTTCATATTCGAGTTTATTCTGTCAAGGTTTGGATGTCCGAAGATTTTGATGAGTGATAGAGGTTAAAATTTCCTTAATGAGACAATTGCAGCTTTAACAGAATAATTTCAGATATATCATTAGAAGAGTATGTCGTATCATCCCCGGGCGAATGGCACTATTGAAGCTTTCAACAAGATCTTGGAGAATTCTCTCACAAAGTTGTGCAATGTTAATAGGAATGGTTGGGATGTGTGCATACCAGGGTTCTATGGACATATGGGACTACCTGTACGAAATTGACTAAGAAAACACCCTTTCGACTAATTTATGGACAAGAAGAAGTAATGTCAATGGAACACATAGTGCCCAGCCTAAGGATCGCAGCAATAACCAAGATGGCAGATCGCGACGTAATGGAGGAACGCCTAGTGCAACTACTTGTGTTAGAAGAAGACCTCTTTTTGGTTGGATTTTATTAGAAGGTATAAAAAGCTAGAGAAAAAGCATGGCATGATCGTCACATTAAGCAGTGCACTTTCAAGACTGGTGATTTGGTCCTAATGTATGATAACAAATTTACCAAATTTCCAGGGAAGTCCCAGATGCACTGGCTAGGATTGTATGTAATTAAGGATATTTCGAATGGTGACGCAGTTCAGCTCGCGAAGTTGAATGGGGAAGTATTTCCTAGTAGGATTAATGGGAGTACGTTGAAGGTTTACAGGGACGATCCCACCCTTGCACAATGATTACATGGCCGCAAAAAATTCTTAGTGCTTCTAGCAGTTGAAAGAAAGCGCAGAACTATAAACTACTCTTCTAGAGAAAAAAATTTATCGAAGAAGGAAGGTTGCGTGATATTTTGGAAGATGGCACAGGTGGAAGTTGCGACGAGGTAGCTACACCACATGGAGGATTTTCACACAGCCTACCTAGAAAGTGACCATTGGAACAGCTATAGTTGATTTGACAGGGCCTTTTTCATTAAAAGGAGCGGGGGAGAAGCATTTAAGGCACAAATCTAGGAAAATCTACTGCCAAATCCATATTTATGAGGAAGATCTAAGGGAGAATGGATGGTTTGAATTTGAATTGGGTTATAAATACCGCACCCCACTCCACACTTGGACGCTTTGCTTCTTGAGAAATTGTTATGTGTTTTTGCGCTTAAAGAGCCGAGTGTGTTATTGCATGTCTGGTTACCTGAGTTGGGAAGAAGTTGAGCATGAGCTCTCGAGGAGAGGATAAGGAAACATCATGACTACAACACTGCCAGTCCCTACTACAGCACCTAGGTTGTCAAGGCCAAAGCCTATTGCCTCCACAATAGGAGAGAAAAAGCAGAAAAGATGCAACAACCCTTGGTTCGAAAATCGTCGTGGAAGGTCCCAACTAGCAAACGCAGAAGGGCATAATGGATAAAAATAAGCAGTCTATGGAGCCTTAGGACTTGGATAAAGAAGAGATGAATGTGGGGGTTGAGGCTATCAGCACAGAAGGCATGGAGCCAATTTCTCGACTACTGTCGTATATGCCATTGCGGAAGCCTACCTCCAAAGTAACTAAGGATCTAGACTCTGTAAAATTCAAGGTATTCACGTCGTTGATGCGGAAGGAAGTACCTATTGAGGGCGAATTTTTGGCCTAGGTACCATACCTGAAGATGGAAGATTTGGATTTGGGTGACCATGAGAAATTTCCACAGTTGACACCCAACAAGCATCTAAAGATGGTATACTATGAGGAGGCGAGCCTTACAAGACTTGAACCAATGAAATGGATGGTCGGAATTGAGCGTACAGGATTACTAAACATGATGTATGTCCTACAGTTTAGCTGAAGTATCATTAACACTATTTGTGTGTGCCAGTTGTTGGTGTTGGTCCACGATGGGTGTCTCTGGTTGGCAGGGCCCATCCCAATTGAAGACATGTTGATACAAAGAATCACATTGATGCCATATCAAGGCGCGAACCCCGCAGATGCTTTTGTGGGGAAGTCACATGAGAAAAAGCTCACATATCAAATGAGAAGTGACTTTGGGTTGGTCAATAAGTCATGGGGATATGCCATTAGTTCCATCTCAGATGAAGCTATGTGGATTGCTGCATAGATTTTGGTAGGAAAAATCATGAGAAAGTGTCGTGTTGATGAAGTGTTGGCACCAGTGGTATCTGTGGCTGCGCAGTGCAAAAACGAGGTTCAATTCAATTGGCGAAGTACATGTTCCATGAATTCTTGGATGATTTCTGTGAAGCACATGAGGAAGGAAAAGAATTCCACTACACTTGGTTGTTGTTGTTGATCGTGTTGATCGCTTGGAGGAAATTAGACAATTCACAGTTCCCTACTATGGATCCAAAGTTGTGCAAAGTTGCTAAATTTTCCTCGTTGTGGGAAACAAAGGACCCTGCCTATGTCATTGAAAATAAGATGTTATGGGTAATGTTTCAAATGGATCTGTGAATGGTGATTAACCAGAAGCCAAGGTTGTCACCAAGTCTATTCATGAAATATCGACACATTGTTGATTTTAAGGCCGATTTCCACCATGTATACATCTACGCGAGGCGTGATTTAACGAAGAAATGGATGATGTTGTGTTTCTGGTCACTGAAGACAATATCACACAGCTAGTCCTTAAGTGGCCGACTGACTGGCTCCTTCCGATAGATATTGTAGAGGGTATAGCAAGGACTAGTAAAGAGGCACACAAGGAAAATAATACGGTGACCATTGACCTAGAAAAGAATATCGTGTAGGAACTAGAGTGCGACCAAGAAGAAGAGAAGCATACCGAAGAACGTGATCAGGGTATCCAAGACCCCTATGTAGACCCGGAGGATGTTTATTCTCCATTTATTTTCAAATGGTGGCAAAGGAAAAGTGCAGGAGGCACATGTAAAAGGCACAAATCTGATAAGTCTGCTAATGCGGAGGCCATGGTCCTCACTGAGAGGGACCTTGATGAAATTGGAGATACTATTAGGTTCGTGAAAGAAGATATTTGGGGCCACATTGAAGAACATTACCATTCTGTTTTGACGAAGGTCCAGGAGGGCCTCAAAGAATTGCAAGGTCAGGCAAGCCATGTTCAAGTGAGTGTGGTTTAAGCGATCTGGTCTCAAGCGAGTGAGAAACCAACGACATAGGGTAGTGTGCAATTGGTACTCACTTCAGAGCTCTGCGTTGTCCCAATGCTTGATGGATCCTTACACTTGAATGATGTCGCAGAGGGGGAGAGCGCCTAGCCGCATAAGAACGTGAGTATTAACCTCACGACACTCCCCCTATACAAATTGCATGAGCTACACCAGGGTGTAGTAGGTGAGATTAAGGTGCAAGAGTAATGAGCTCTCATTGTGATCAAGGATGCACATATCACCAATCAACATATGTGCAATGAAAAGCACAAAGCTCTCTAGGATCGCGATGAGTTAGCTGCGAGAAGGGCGCAGCTGGAGTAGGCCATTTCCCGAGCATGCAGTGAGCTTCATGGGCTCCAAATTCAGTCTGAGGCCACTTCTGAAGAAAAAGTGTAGCAACTGGCAGATGCATTTAGAGAAGAAAAGGCATAGGTGGATAAATTTCGCTTCAATCTGCAGATGCAAATCACTGAGCTTCAATTGAAGCTGCATCCTGCCATACCGTCAGATATCTGAGAGCAGTGCAAGGTTGCCATCAGAACAGAGGGAAAAGCTCGACGCTGCATTCAAGGGATGTAGCCAACTATTCGAAGAAACATTGGAATTGTGGGCCTCACTGCAGGAGGACCCACAGGTGAAAAAGATATAAGTAGCCATTCGGGATAAGAAGTTGTAGTATGACTAAATAAAGGCAACAACGCACACCTTATCCCCTATGCAATGATTTGCTCGGTTGAAAGAGGGGACATCCCTCTAAGGACAGATCGAGTTGTGGAAGAAGATGCAGATTATCACTACACAGATGCAGTCATGGGAAGAAGAGGTCAGGTAGATCTCATAAACTGTGGAATGCACACTCAAGAGTATGCAACAAATGAAGCGAACCATCGGCCTAGTAGCAAAAGGGTCGACTATGGAAAATTTGGTCAAAGAAGTTCAACAGGAAACAATACAATGCATGGAAGCACTTCACCCAGTGAGGTCTTCATTCACTAGCCTGAAAACAAAGATCCAGAGCATACCAACGGAGTGGATCGATGATTAGTCACATATTTTTTTGGGGGCCTCTTGGGATGGGGTCCTCTGGGACAAGTTTGATAAAATATTGTAAAATCTCTACATTTTGAGGAGCGGAGTGTGAAGAGCGCAGGTCACTAGAAGTCAAGGGGCTTTAGGAAGGTCAAATCCCCTTGGTTTTTGTATTGTTTTAAGATCCGTCCATGGTTGTGGACCATGGTATTGTAATGGGAATAAGTATATAAAAGGGTTTCTTAGCCAGTCTAAAGAAATGAATGAGTAGAATGGATTTTGATATGTTCTAAGTTTGTATGATCTTTCTATATATTTGATGAAGGGGAAGGCTCCTGCCGTTGAGTGCACGAAGACCTTGCTAAGTCCACAGCTGAGTGTGTGGGCCCCTGCACCTATGTGTGCAGGATCTGGAAAGCTTGTATATAGGATATCTGAAGTAATAAAGCATATTTGAAGCAATTTTTTGTGCAAATTGTATACTTAAGTGTTTTCTGTATTTATGTGCACTTGAATACTAGTTATCTGTATTTTCATATTTATTTCCTCGCAAAGATCTGGATGTACTATTATATGTGATTTCATGCATGATTAGATGTTTACACGAAGTTAATAACTCTATTTAACTAAAAATCGTGTAAGTTTTGGGAATTTTGGGGATAAGGGTTCATAAATGTTAGATCAGGCCTAGAACTGGAGGAATGACATAACCCCATATCACATAGCCTTCTAGATGCAGAAGCTTGGTTCTAGCATCCCCCAATACTGCCTCGGGTGAGACTGGAGCCTACACTAAGTGGGTGTTGCCGAAAGCGCTAGTAGTGTAGGGTTTTGTTGGTTAGCGCAACTAACTCTGAACCTGGGTCCAAGTCCCCTCAAGCCAACAACTAGTTGGGCTTCTAGAGGTAGGTAATGCCTTTGTGCATTGAAACAACACAATTTATGAGGATTTTTGTGATAATATCACATTTCTATGTGTGCTATGCAAACCACAAGTTCAAGTGAAATACTGAGCGACTTGAACAAGCAATCGTACCAGAAATGTCACAGTATTCATCCATGGGATTATAGACAAATACATCAATCAGAATTGAAAATGCAACATTAGAATTTCTCCCCATCGAGCACAGTTTCAACTATGTGACAAGAACCTTGGTTTTTGCAACAATCCACTATAAATTCCAGAGAAAGTAATTTTCTAAATTCTAAATCTCCCAGCTTGATTTCCTCTATTCAAAACCAACCAATTCCTAGGTTGACTCAATGTCCCGGTTGGACACTAATGGGATCTGTACATTTTATTGACAATTGTACTAGGAATTTTATTTTTGAAAATAAGGTTTCTAGTTCTCATTAATACCGAAAATTGGAGGTTGACACAACCCTTTCTCTTGGCAAATCTGTATCATCCAGTGAGAAACAAAATACAATATCAGACAAGCTAAGTTTTGTTGAGGATATTATGTGATGCACTAATAAACCTTATGATGGGCTTTTCTTGAAAGATGATCCAAACTCTCCAAATTCAATGTCTGACAAAAATTGAAGAGAAAAAAATGATGGAGCAAAGTGTTAAAGATCCATTTGGGCACATCACTCCCATCATTTAGATTAGTACTATTAGGGCTCATCAAACCCTAATTCGGCTACTACATGCCTATACAAGTCATCACTTTGAATTCCTCCTTCCCTGAGAGTTTCTTGGCCTAAAGCCCTCTAGAAATGCCTCTTTGAGAGACCAGCGCAGCCTTGGTCTGGGGTAAGTGCGCTTCAATGCAGGTAGGCGCATGTTAGGGTGCTTTCTATAGCACTTAGGCCCACCTTGACCTGCGCTGGGTGAGATTGAGAAAAATCATCATAGGGTTCTGGGAATATTCTTATCCTCTTGAGACATCTAGAATATTCCCACACTTGTCATCACATATTAGCTCGAAATTGGATAGGGAATGAGTTAAGTAACTTCCTATCCTCTCATCCCTTCCTCCATGGAAACTAACTCTAAGTTTGGAAGGCCATTCAATACCTTCATTTATGACCAAACCTCCTCCATTTTCCTATAAATTGAGCACTCATCTAAGTGATCAGGGGCTAGACTTTGAGAATTTGTAAGGAGATATTGTTGGTGTGAGGTTTGAGCTTGTAAGCAAGTATTGTTATGCTGCCGAAGTGTTGTGCTTTTGATGTGATGTTGGTTAGAACCCAAGCTGGAAGAGTGACAATGGACCGGACTTCGTGGTTGTAATTCTTCCTTCTACTTAATAAAGGTGTTTACACCTTTTCCCATATTCTTGTCTTTATGTATGATGGTTATATGTGTAAATGCTTTCAATTCCATTTTCTTATAGTAGATAGATCTCTTGCTTTGATTGGTTTTTGTCCTCTATTTATGATTGCATGTACTTGTCGAGCGGATTAATTCGAGAAGGAGCGACGGGAGCCAAAAAAAGGAGACAAAGGGAAAGTGAAAGATAACAAGTAGGTCCCTTGTCTTATTTATCTTCTATAGAAAAAGGTTAAGCGCTTTAAATTTGTTGTTCTAGGTGTAGCTACCCACCTAGGGAAATTGTGTTTATTCATAGATGCAAAATTCCACATAACAAATTGGCGACTCTGCTGGGGAATGATCATCAATCTGGGTAGTTTACCTTCATCCTAGTACACCCTAGTAGACTTTACTTGCATCCATTGATCTTGTTTAAGCCTTTTTGAAGTATTTTTTGGTAAAACTTGTGCTTGAAAGCCCCTAGAATGGCCTCTATGGCAACAGCATAGGCTTGGTCAGGACATAGAGCGTTGTAGAGCACCCTTGGCTCTGAAGCACATTGTCTCTCATTCAGGGCTGTGCTAATCCTCCTTAGGTCAAAAATCCCACCTTTGACTTGATTTTTCCCAAATTTTCTTCTAATTGTGCTTGTTAAAAGATCAATGATTGTTGTGTCTCTGAAATCAATTTGTGTTTCCTTTCCTAGCCCTACTTTGGCCTTGATTGTTTAGTGTTTCTTAAACGATCTTTTTGTCACTATCAATTCATTTTCAAAGTTAGTTTATAGTCGATTAGTCGTTGTCCAAAAGAAAGTGTCTTAAAAGTCTCTATTTCTTTCGAAAAGGAACTATCATAAATTCTTCATTCTTGCAAAAAGATTGACTGATTGTATGTGCATTAGTTTCCTTTTGTTCATCTCAACATTAAGGGAATTGAAAAGAAAAGGTTGCATTGTGCATATTGTAGTTTTTGAATGCTTGATAGGAATAGCTAGGGAAATTGCATTAGGTGTGCTCTTTGCTCTTTGTCAAAGATCTTATTGCTCTATCCCTTACTAGTTACGGTTTTCATTGTTAATTGAATGAAATAATGTTTTTCATGTTAGTTGCATTCTAGGAATTGCGAACATACATCACATGATGAGCCTTGAAAGGAAAATTCTTAAGAATATCAACTTAAAAGTTATCTCAATTAACCTAATGGAGCATTGTAACTTAACGCATAACATTTAGAGGTCTAGGCTAGAGACGTGTTCTGGGTTGTAAAACATATCATCTGTCACTAAATTGTCTACAATACATTCTGAGTGTGATATCTCATTCCACGTATGTGAGTATATCGTAGCTTGTCCACGTACCTTCGAGTATATAGGGAGGTTTTATAGTACGTAAAGTATAAAGGAATGCTCTCATTGTGCGGTTTCGCATTAGATAGTGCTAACACAGATTGGGCCTCCACGTACTTTCGGGTATATATGGGAGGACTACATTAGGTTGCTATCCATCCTTAGGTAACCGAGTCATCCTCCTTGTACACTATGATACATCGAACACAGCATTCAGAGATATTTCTTGCCCGTACTTCTCAATTCGTCGGGAGGTATTCTGTAGTTCATAGTTGCTTGGTAATCCTTTTGGCTAGATTATCCCTCTTTTGTTTTGTTATGTTATTTTAATTAAAATAAAATTCATTGACCGTGGATAACATCCTCCATGCTTACTCCTAGTTGATCTTAGGTTGAGACATATGGCAACAACTTCAGAGTCTATTGATTAAGGAATTCCTTTTGATGGAAATCCTAGTCCTTTTCCTACTTTCGGAAATATGGGTGCTCCTTATATGGCTACATTTTCCCTTCTGGGATTTACCATTGGCTTTCCAATATGGTTGTTTTCAACCTCTTTGGTTCAAAATGTCGTGATTTCTCCGCAATCAAGTATTCCTACAACTGGACAAAATCAACCTCCAATTGATCCTAAAGTTGACCCTTTGCCTTCTTCCTCGATTGTTTCTTCCTCCCCTTCTTCCTCTTCGCATGGTGAAAGTATTGACACTAGTAACTAGGTGGCTAAGAAGAAGAACAAAGGGAAGGGGAAGAAGAAGAAGAAGAAAATTCAGCAGGATGGCAACCAAGCAACCATTGCTTTGAGTGCAACTTCTAATGAGAAATCGTCTCATAAGCCTCACAAAGTTCGATGTCTTTGCAAACTTTTATGGGAGACCATATTCTTCGAAATTGTTCTGGGTATTCCTTAGATCTTAGAAGAATGGTCTTCTCATTCACATTGTCTTGTGTCATCAACTTCTAGAGATCATACTAGTTACACACCATCAACTAGCGGTTGTAAATTTCATGGAACTAAGGATAAAGTTAAGTTTCCCTGTAGGTTATGCGAAGGGAATCACCCCATTCACCTTTGTCCCTATCTGGATGAAGCCAAAAAAGTGTTGGATAACCGTCCTACTTCTTCGCAATGACTTCTATGTGATTACAGGAGATTATCCCTTAATCCTCCACTAGTTGATAGAGTGACTGACCCAAATCAACCATCGGTCAAACCCACTCTCTCTGAATGTGAATCCCATGAGTCTATACCTGACTAATCACAGGTCAAGGAAATAGTTGACCCAATTTCACCTTCGGCTAATCATACCTTTCTCGTAGAGAGTGAGTATGATACCACTCAGGTTCTTTTCATTTCTTTAGATTCCAATGAACTTGGAGGCAATCCTCTTGTTCCATCAAGATAGGAGGAAAATCCTCCCGTTCTCATAACTCAAGGGGGTAATTCTCCCATTCTTACGGTACCCCCTCCAAGTAGTTTGATCACTTCCTTCGATTGGAATCGACTGACAAGATTTTGTCTTCCTTCTTATGTGCCTTTCCAGATCATAGTACAGGCTTGTTTATATGATTGTACCTGGAACTATTATAGATGAAGGTGCATTTGTGAGTTGCCTTTCCTCTACTACTTGGAAAGTGCTCAGTTCACTGCCACTTGTGCCTGTTACCCAGAATCTATTGGCTTTTAACAGAGGAACCAGTCAACCATTAAGGATCCTTCCTTAGTTGCCTATTACTTTGGGAGGAAAAATTGTTTATCTCAATGTGATGGTAGTCTCAGGCCCTTTAGATTATAATTTACTTCTTGGGCATGACTATGTTTATGACATGGGAGCTATTGTTTCAACACTCTTTCGAGTGATGTGTTTCCCACATAAAGGCAGAATTGTCACTGTTGATTAGCTTTCATTTCCCGTCCAAATATGGCTTCCAGTCAACCATATTCCCTAAATGGTCCTTTTTTATGTGGCAACCCGTTCCATGCCTACATCAACTGACGATCAATTCTGTGATGTTGTACATTATGTACCGGGGGCATTGGAACCAGATCTCGGATTCCTTGTTATGGATCCCTTCCAGAGCATTGTTCTACCATCTGATGAGAACCTCTTGGAAGTCATGACCTCTTATGGGTCGTGAACAAGGAATATGAGGATAGTTTCTAGTTTTGTGTCAACCTCGTTAAAAAATGAATCAAAGGGTATGAGGATAGTTCCTGGTCTTGTGTCAACCTTGTTAAAAAATGGAACAAAGAATATGAGGATAGTTCCTAGTCTTGTGTCAACCTCGTTAAAAAATGAAACAAAGGGTATGAGGGTAGTTCTTTTTCCTGTGTCAACCTATTTAAAAAATGAAACAAGGAATATGATGATAGTTCTTTGTCTTGTGTCAACCTCATTAAAAAATGAAATAAGGAATATGAGGATAGCTCCTTATATTGTGTCAACCTCGTTAAAAAATGAAACAAGGAATATGAGGATAGTTCCTTGTCTTGTGTCAACCTCGTTAAAAAATGAAGCAAGGAATATGAGGATAGATCTTTTACTGTGTCAACCTCATTAAAAAAATGAAACAGATCCTAGAGCATAGTTCCTTGTCTTGCATCAAGCTCATTAAAAAATGAAACAAGGAATCTAAGCAGAGTTCCCTGTCTTGTGTCAAGCTCATTAAAAAATGAAACAGGGTCCCCTGGAGCAAAGTTCCAAGTCGAGTCTTTGAGTAGATCTCGTAAAATCCCAGTCGAGTCTTTCACTTAATCTCGTAAATGAACCTTCATTCCATCCACCTGATAGCCACGATTAGTCTACTTAGGTGAATGTAATGAAGCTCGGGGAGCATGCACCTAGAATTGATTCATCATGCTGGGGGCATGTAAACCAAGTTCAAGCATAGTTTTTTCTAGATTCAAGCTTGTGTAAAAATGAAACTGAATCCAAGCATAGTTTTTCGTTTCCAGCTTGTGTAAAAATGAAACTGAATCCAAGCATAGTTTTTTGTTTCAAGCTTGTGTAAACATGAAACTGAATTCAAGCATAGTTCCCTATGGTTCAAGCTTGTGTACAAATGAACCCATCTCCATTTTAACCCTCGTGATTACCATTCTATCAGCCTCTTCCATCAGATGAGCCTTGGTTTTTTCTCCTTCCATCATCATTATTTGCTTGGCCGATCATATACTTTCACTTGGTTGTTTTACCCTTTTTGAGGAACAGTTGCAATGAGTGGTCTTATTAGCCAGCCTATTCACATAAATCAACATGTTTTGAGAAGTTCCAACATCACTGGAACCAGTCACTATCCTAAACACCAATCATTCCTCAAAGTGGAGTCCTCTTTAAGCTCTTTTCAGACTCTCAAAATATGAAAAGACTGCCGAGCACTTGTCCTTTTCAACTCATTAACGGATTGGAAACGACATCTACTCAGTATAAGTTTAACCCTTTTCTGAATTGAGATAGATTATTTATGAAAAAGGAATACGTTGATTGAACATGGTCAATAGGTTCTCTCTCGTATTATTTTATGCTTTTTCAGACTTGAGAGACAAATATACGAAAAAGAACTTGTGGAGTTTTCCTTTTGTCCCTTTTCAAACTCTATAAACATCAAAAGGATCGAGTTATCAGTAGCGTTAAACTCGTTAAAACATAAAATAGCGACAAACTTGTCCATCATGA
Organism: Pinus taeda; assembly: GCA_000404065.3. Taxonomy (NCBI): domain Eukaryota; kingdom Viridiplantae; phylum Streptophyta; class Pinopsida; order Pinales; family Pinaceae; genus Pinus; species Pinus taeda. The sequence continues at coordinate 53,613 of APFE031226767.1, forward strand.
GAAGACTGAGTTTCACCTTTGCTAGACTCGTTAAAACATCACATAGCGATGGATTGACCCGAAGGGTGGAATTATATAGCAAGCATATGTTATCCTCCTCAAGCTTGATAAAAATAAAGAGGTATTGGTCAGAAATGACTGGGGAAAATAAGAAAAGGGGTAAACCACTTTATGGCAACAGGTCGCTCTTGAACATGACACTTTCACTTCATCATTGTGACTACTTTGGTTGGGTTATCTGCTTGATGGTCATCATACCTTGGTCTATCATATCATCCATAACTTTGGTTTTGGGTCAATGTTTCCAATTCATTCAGTGTCGCCAACATGTTCAAGAGGAGTTCATCCTTTGCAATACTCATAAATCTTCATTTTCATGATCGCCATTCCTAAACCTTGTGTCATCAGTCACATTCCGTCTCCAAAAATCATTATACTTGTTTCGTGTCATTGATGTGGGATACGTCAAGGCCCTCCTGCGACAAGTTGTTTCTTGTCAACATCAACACATTATCCAAGAAGTTGACATAGAAACACCCTTCCAGTACCTTGAAGCTTGCATACATCAATGGCATGTTTCTCACTTCTGGTGATAGGTTGACATCACTGGCCTTCGACCGAAAGACTTTGTATGGTGTTTGACATCAAAACATCCATTCACACCATGCAGAATGTATTGTAGTACCTTGAGGATCATTATCGTTATCGATGATTTCTCTCGCGTTTGTTAACGACTTACATCATTGACTGGTAATCAGACGGTGTCTTCCCATGTTCAACTTCAGATCACATGGCTAGACTCATACTTGAGCAAATGATTGAACGAGATAGAAGACCCCGGATCTAGTTTCATCCATCTAGGTTGGGATTTCAAGAAAGTACCAAATCATCCGTACGATGGATTTACACAGATGGTCATCCTATCATGGGTCTATATCTATAGACAACTATCTATGTACTTGTAATGAAATTTTATATGTTGAGCATGGGTATGCCTTCCCTCAAAAATTCATGAGAGAAAAATAAAAATGTCATGATGTTATGCATTGTAATTGATGCAGGTCACCATCCACTTCGGAACCTCCTCATCACATCGTAAAGCATATCACTCAACATTATCATTTTCGACTTCATGCTTTAGGGGGAAGCTATTACAAATCCATTTGGGCACATCACTCCCATCATTCATATTAGTACTATTAGGGCTCATCAAACCCTAATTTAGTTTCTACATGCCCTAGACAAGTCATCACTTTTAATGCCTCCTTCCTTGAGAGTTTCTTGGCCTGAAGCCCTCCAGAAATGCCTCCTTGAGGGACCAGCGCAACCTTAGTTAGGGGTAAGTGTGCTTCAGTGCAGGTAGGCCCATGTCAAGGTGCTTTCCAAAGCACTTAGGCCCACTTTGACCTACACTGGGTGAGATTGAATGAAATCATCATAGGGTTCTGGGAATATTCTTATCTTTTGGAGCCATCTAGAAGATTACCACACTTATCATCTCTTATGAGCTCGAAATTGGATAGGGAATGAGTTAAGTAACCTCCTATCCTCTCATCCCTTCCTCCATGGAAACTAACTCTAATTTTGGAAGGCCATTCAATACCCACATTTATGACCAAACCTCCTTCATTTTCCTATAAATTGAGCACTCATCTAAGTGATCAGGGGTTGTACTTTGAGAATTTGTAAGGAGAAATTGTTAGTGTGAGTTTTGAGCTTATAAGCAAGTATTGTTATGCTACTGAAGTGTTGTGCTTTTAATGTGATGTTGGTCGGAACCCAAGCTAGAAGAGTGACAGTGGATTGGACTTCATGGTTGTAATTCTTCCTTCTACTTAATAAAGTTGTTTACACCTTTTCCCATATTATTGTGTTTATGTATGATGATTATATGTGTAAATGCTTTCGATTCCATTTGCTTATAGTAGATAGATCTCTTTCTTTTATTGTTTTTTGTCCTCTATTTATGATTGCATGTACTTGTCGAGCGGATTAAGTTCGATAAGGAGTGATGAGAGACAAACAAAGGAGACAAAGGGAAAGTGAAAGATAACAAGTAGGTCCCTTGTCTTATTTATCTTCTATAGAAAAATGTTAAGTGCTTTAAATATGTTGTTCTAGGTGTAGCTACCCACCTACAGAGATTGTGTTTATATGTAGATGCAAAATTCCACATAACACAAAGGTTTGATCTTCTCAGTATTATGAATTAGTTAAATAAGATTGCATTGGAAACATTGCTAATAAATTATTGGATTGAAACTTGACTTAAACTAGACTAAGTGAAACATAACTAAGACACTTAGAGGGATGTTTTGACACCTAACAGGTGGTTGGAATCAGATTCTCCAACACCCCCCCTTAATTAAAACCACATAAAAAGTTAATTAAGATGTGTGTTGGTCTATGTATCAGCTAGGCTTACAATTTTAAAAACTTGACTTCAACTAGATTTACTTTTCTTCTTCTCTTCTTCCAGATCTTGTAGCCTCTAAATTGTTTCAAATTTTTCTTCTTGTTGTAGGCTTCAAATTTCATTTTCTTCATTTGCTGGTGCATTTCTTCCATCATATCAAGTTTCCTAAGCATGTCCTAGATTTCTTCACAAAACATCTTGTATGTGGGCTGCTACCACATATTATATTTTGTAATGTTATTTTCATCATTTTTTGGTAAATTTAGTGTCCTATATTTCTCTACATAAATTATCAATATGGGTATCTTAAACTGATGAAGTGTAGTGCACTATGTGTGTTAGATGACCCTTCTTACTTCACAGTTTTTGAGTTTTATGTTGTTTCGGGGGTTTTTGGTCCTTTAGTCCCTAATGATTTACAATGTGACTGTCAAAATACTAATTTTAACTTCTGTAAATATTGCTAAGAATCTAAAAAGATGAGGACTAAAAGAGCTTAAGTAAGATTTGGAAACAAATTTTAATCAAGAAATAAAAACAGAGTTTCTATCTTTAATCATATCATTATTTCCAAATCATGAACTATGAACTAAAAAGTAAAATTGCAACTACAGAAACAAGACTAAATGAAATACTAAAACTGAAAGTGAATTTGGAACTATATATTGTGGAAACAAAACTAAAATGAAATGTTAAAACTGAAAATGAGATTACAACTACTGTTTAGTCTATTGCAGAAACAAAACTTAATGAAAACTGGAAGTGAAATTGCAACAAAACTAAATGAAATACTTAGTTACTTTGCCTCTCAATTTTGGAAGACAAACTTCCTTGGGATGACATTTTGAGGAATTATGTACTTCATTATTCTAAGAGAAAATAAATGCAAAAACGCAAAAAAAGGCTCATTGCATGAATGAAGTATTGAACCACTTAGTTTGAGATGAGTTATCAACTAGAAGGGCTTTTTAGAAACATTCATCTACACCATGAGTCACTAAACTAATAATAAAATGGCAAGAACTGTAATGGCACTGATCAGTCTATTTGGAAATTAAAAACTAGTGAAATAGTAAATGAAATAAACTACTCTACACTACTTAATTCAACTTATAACTATTGATAAAACTAGAAAGAAATTAAGCAAAGAGAAAGCTATTCTGTAATGAAAGAAGCTATTCTACATTAGTGAAGAAATGATGCATTATAAAGAGGGTTAGTATGAAAAATGGTTATGAACACTATGGAAGAAATGATAAATTTACAATTGCAACTATAAAAGATAAAAAAAAATGAAATGAAACCGCAGTCAGTGCAGGGGCACTCTACAACTACTCAGCTTATGCGTACTCAATCAAAACTCCAATAAACACTTTCAGGTATCCATGAAACACACGATCTTCATATTAAAAATAGAGAATGAGTTTTCAGAATTACAGAACAGTAGTCTGAGCTTAATACATGAGCAAATTCGAACTGGTTCTATGTTCTTCACACAGGTATTTATAAAGAAATTATACAACTGTTTATGGAGAAAAATAAGCTACACCCAAAAACACGTAGCAGACAGGCACACAGAATTCTCTTCCTCGGTTGCTGGAGACATAAATCTAAGGTGATGGTTGTTGGATTTGGTTGCACAGATGGTTGTCGAAGTTCGTGGGCTCAAGAATTTTTTTTGAATCCCATCACTGTGAAATGTGTACAAAACAGAGTCTTGTTTGCCTTAGGTCTCTATGTTTGACTCTCCTTTGACCAGAGTCTTGTACCATCATCCTTGTCAACCTGGGCTAGGTGAATAGGACACGATCCATGTCATGATGTTTTCTAAGTTGCCCATGCATTTATTTTCTCCTTCTGACACATGGAACCTGTAAAAGCATGGAAGTAGCTGCGGAACATGCGATTAGCTGCAGAATAGGCTGCATTCTGTAGCTAAAAGACAAAAACGTATTCAAAAAGCAACATAAAAGTATAACATGTAAATCACTAAAATGTTCTCCTTAAGGCCATGTATACTGGTCATTGATGATAGGAATGCATTTCTTCATGGAGAAACAAAGAAGAAGGGATGAGAAAAGTTGCTAAGGAAAGGGAAATTTTGAAGCTCAACAATCATCACTCTGTTGCAACATAAGACCGTAATACAATTTTATCTCTTCAAGACTCCAATACCTAAAAATTTCATTAATTTGTTCATCATCCAAGCTGTCTTCATGGTTTGTTGCTGCAAATCTATGCAGATCTCATCTAGACATGGTGTTGCAAGCCATGCTTCAAGGAAATTTAACTCTTCTTCATAATCATTTTGTGTACCTGCACACTAGAAATCAATGTTAGAATTAAAAATATTTGCAGAACCACATTGGTTATATTCCTTCTACTCTGTAATGAGGGCTTTCTCATGTTGTGCTTCCTTCTTTCCTCTGCCTCTGTCTCTTTTTTATCTTTGTGGGCTTCCTTCTTGTTAGGGTCCTATAATAATAGGATTCATAATTTTGAATTGGTTATGGTTAATCTTGTAATATTGTACATACTTTTACTTTTTGCAAAATGTTTTCCATATTAAAAATTAAAAAATGTAAAGAGGGTATGTCATAAAAGAATAATCAAAGGACAAAAAGAAAAAGAAAATACAAAAAAGTGAAAAATATGAACCCCAAACAAAAAATAAAACAGATCATGAAAGTGTGCAAATTCAAGTGCCACTATTTGTTACTTTACCATGCAAAATAATGGTTGTGTGCAGCTTGTCATAAATGCCACAACTCGTGATAGTCAAAAAGCTTAATCTTGACTAATTCATGCTTTAAATCTCATGTTTATAGATAGAGAATAAAGATCTACCCAAATTGTTTAACCTTGGCAGATCAGTAGTTAGGTATAGAAATAAAAATGTGCTCATTAGCTTAATCTAAGCCATTGGAAGTTATAAGGTTAGAATTAGATAGTTTAATTGTCAAAATAAAAGGAAATAAAGGGTTTGCTAGCTCAAATGCACCTGATAAAGTGAAGAAAAAATGTAAGGGTAAATAAAGGGTAGGTAGAATAAAGGTTGCAGATGTACAAGGTTGTTAAATCATAAGTACATTTATCATGCTTAATCCCATGTTTGAGTGTGCAAGAGCATTTATGAGAGTGAAAGGATGTTCACTAGCTTACTTGATTAACTTCCCCTCATTTAATTTCACCCCCCACATACTTTCTTACTAATTTCACCATTATCCCATCATTTCTGATAAAAATACCTTTTTTTCCTTCATTTTGACCCTTACCCCTTGGTTTCACACATTTCCCTAGTAAATTACCCTCCAAAGGTCATCTCCCTACCCAAAACCTCTTTTCCCTAGTGTGAAGCCCATTCCCCATTGCAAAAATCTCCCTTACCCCTTATTAATTTCCCTATTCTACCTCAAAAACCCATAAAAACCCCTTATCCTAAGTTTTTGTCCCCCCCCCCCCCCCCCACCCCCCGCATTATTTAGTTAACTCCTCGATTTATATTTCTGTTGAGCCCCAAACTTGCATCTTTCCTACACCTTTTTCTAGCTTCTTTTCGTTCACCTGAGCCTCCTAAGCCATCAATATCATTGCATATTAGTTATAAAATAGCATTTAAAGTGGTTTCTTGACTATGTCTTTGTGTTGTTGTTTGAACTAGATTTTTGCTTATGAGCTGCGGAATCTTGTCACTTTCCGCAACTGTTTTTGTTAAAGTCTATACTGCATGTGTCTTCAGGAAAATCGAGCCACATGGGCAAGTTGGAAATGATGTGGACATGGACCGAGTCCTATTAGCTCAGTCAAATTCATCAGAAGAGGCCATAGTCAACGGTGGTCAAGCAGTGGTCAATAGAAGAATCCTACGATAACAGGACTTTGTTGCCAAGCACGTGAAAGATTTCCGTAGCCGTTTCTAGACTTCTGGAGGCACGCTGACACCTGTAGGCTGCCCACAATGTAAATCCAACAAGCCTCTTTCATTAGATTGCATCATCTCGGTAGCCATGATGCTAGATCCATGGACGTTGTCGTTCACGTGTCCTCTATCAGCGCAGGTTTTAGGAAATCAGTTATGTAGCCTTCTATTATAAATAATGCATCTCCATATGCATCATAGTTAGTCTTTTGGAATGTATTGTTGACTGTTAATGAGCCCACTGTGCTGTGACATTGTTTCGTCGTTATGACTGCATTCTGAATATATGAGAAGACTCTGTTTCTGAGCATAATCCGTGGTTGATAGTTGTTTCCCGAGGTTGTGCAGAGGGCCCCTGCACACGCCGAGGTTTTGTTTATTGTTTTATAGTTTCATGCTGTGTTTTTACATTCATTATGCCATAATTATTCACTTTTATATATTTCATTTCTTATGGTACTAACGTTTTATTTCTTTCCATAATTTTGCATGCTTTCCGTTGCTGTTAATGCTAATCAGTGTATTTGTTCCAAATTACAGTAGGCAACCCAGGCATTTGCACATAGTTTTACAATGACTAATGACATGGAATTAGTTTTATCTTTCTGCTGACTTACATTGCTTAGTTTTTAATTCCAGCTCTGTTTTGTTTATTTTACTTCTATTCATTGGCTTTATTAGTTGGCTTAGATATTAAATTACTCATGTCATTATCAGTTACCTCCGAAAGCCATAGCGAGACTAATGGTGAGGGATTGAAGTATGAGTGTGTAATTTGATATTAGTTTATTTTTCTGCAAATTAGATATTGGATTGATCATGTCATTATCAGTTACCTCCGAAAGCCATAGCAAGACTAATGGTGAGGGATTGAAGTATGAGTGTGTAATTTGATATTAGTTTATTTTTCTGCAAATTAGATATTAGATTGCTCATGTCATTATCAGTTACCTCTGAAATCCATAGCGAGACTAATGGTGAGGGATTGAAGTGTGAGTGTGTAATTTGATATTAGTTTACTTTTCTGCAAATTAGATATCATATTGCTCAAGTTGTTTATGATTACCTCTGAAAGCCATAGCAAGACTAACTGGAGAGGGGTCAGAATATGATGTAATTTGATTTTAGCCTTACTTTACTTGCAATTTTTGGATTTCTTTGAGTACATTTTCTTTTGTATTTAGACAGCAGCAGGGATAATGGTTTCATGATCAATAATTCACTGTTTGTTTGACTAGTATAGTTGCACATTTACATTTTCTTTTAGGAATTAATTTTATCATTGCATGTTTTAAACCCCTTTTGAAGTTTGAAGTTTTGGAAATCATTATAAAGGACATTATTGCCTTGAACATTTATATACATACTTGCCTTTTAGAATTTCCATCTCACATTAGGAAATCAACGAAGATAAACCCAAAAACAAAATAAAAAAACCAAAAATGACAAAAAGTAAGAGATAGGTTATCTTGCACATACAGTGCGCCACACTTCAACAGTTTACGACTCCCGGATTGACCATTAATATAGCAATTTAGGACACTCTAAATTGACCAAACAATTTCCCTGACATAAACCTTTTAACCCACTAACCCAAGGGCAGTTAAACAAACCCCACCACATTAACCCCGGTTCCCACTCCATTAAACCTGCTCATTATATTTTTAATCCCCACCTTATTCATTAAATAATTACAATTCGTTGTAATTAACCCCCCGGGCCTCGCAAATCTTCACCCCTATTCCCTCCGTGCAGCTTGACCGCGCAACAGCCGTCTGATCTTCCAGCCGCAGATTTGACAACGCACATCCATATCACACTCATTCCCTCTCCGACCTTTACTAGCCCGAGAGCATATGAGATTCGCAGTTTTTCCCGAGCCCTATTCTACTATGTGGCAGCCTCAAGCGAGATCACATGCTCTCAAGGAAATACCGCCCGCTCTCCAAAATCGGTGTGATGGCCCTTGAAACCACCTCCCTGCCAAAAGCTAAAACCATCCACTTTTGATTTATGAATTTTGCGCCAAATTGTGCCCGTTGCCGATTAAAAGGTTGGAGAAGCCCATTTTGACTCTTTTCACTCGTTTGCAATCTGAATTCTACTCAAGCCTTTTTGCACCACCCTAAGCCTCTACAACCAAAATTAACTATCGCTTACCTCCCAAACAAACTCTGGACACCTAGTTTAAGCATCCAATGCACAGTTGAAGCCACCGTACCATCTACAGTCACCATTGAAACCAATCTGTAGCCTATACCACCAATTTCTAGGTATTTTTGAGAAAAAACTAGAACAACCCTCTCAAATTGGAAATGTACAATCAATTTAAAGATTAATTAATTGAAATTAATTGATACATTTGCCTAATTGAAGAATAATTCACCTGAAATCCCAAAGCCTTTCTTTTGCAAAGAGTGAAAACTCTCTCACTATACCAAAATTATCAAACCTCACTTTTATAGCCTATACAGGCCTAATTTACACTTTTCCTCCTAAAAATGGCTTCCCAAACCTCTCTGGACATGAGACTTGTGTCAACCCCTCACCTAGACATCGACCATTTGGCACTAGCAGACAGGGATTTCCAAATAAAAGATATTGCTACCCTAGCCTGCCTTTTGAAGCTCCACTACTCGAGTAAGGACAGATTCTTGAACCATACCAATGACATCCATCTATGGGAATCCAATTTACCCAAATATCTATTCCTAGAATTTCACCCATTCGCTGATATAATACATTTTTGTCATGCATGCTATATCCCTATCCAAAGGGCTATTGTTGCCCTAAACCAGCAACTCTTATTCACCATCACACCAAAGTCTATCAATCAAATGCTGCAAGTCCAACCTAGCCCTAATCAGACCCCTCTACCCATTGGAGACATATTGGACTTATATATCACACTAGACATGGTTAAGATAAGAAAAATCTTCCATACCTTCATCATTGAAGACAACCATACTCCCACAGATACTCCACCTTATACTGCCACCTTTTTTCAGAGACAGGCAAGCATATAATCACCATGCTCTCTTGCATCCTAGGATATACCTCAGATGAGCATGTGGATGAGGTTATCCTGGCCTTCTTGTCCATCTTCACCCCGGGAAAGCCTCATGCTATCATGTACAATTATGCTCAGTTCATTGCAAATGGGATGCATGAAAAATTCACAAGACTGTGCACTGAAAGAGTTTTCAAATACTCTTCAGTGCTATTTCACATGTTTATGTATTACCAAGCAGATAAGTTCCCTGTAAGCATCCAGAAGTTGGATACCAAGGGAAAAGAGATATAAATGGTCTACTGGACACCCTTGATCCATAAATACTCCACAACATTTACCTACAAAGACTTCATAGATTCATTTGTCTACCCAATGATGAACATGCTGACTAGTAACACTCAACCTAGAATCAACCAAGAAATCAAGAGGGTGCTACAGTTGGCTAAGAACATCAAGGTGGGAGAGTGGTACCTATATCAGAACCACACTGAGATCAGGGTTTATGGCTGCCAACTAGCCCCTTATAAGTTTCCAAAATACCTTCCTATGAGGATATTCGCACTTGAGTATTTCAGACAAATCATCAACTCTGATGAGGTCCACTTCCTGTCTACTAGGAAGAAGACCCAGTTTAAAATGAAAAACCAATTGGGCCCATTCATTTGCAATAACAGAGAGACTGGACCACAGGCTGACAAGACACTACAACAAATGAAATTCAGCAACAGCTTCATGTGGTAGTATGACCCTCATGGGGTCATAAACAAGCTAAGACTCAGGGTCAAATTGGGACCTTTCATCCACCACCCAAGACCTGACATTGAATAGTTTTCCAACCAATATGAGTGGTTTGAAAACACATTGATTGATATGGATAACAAAGTTGTGGATGCTGAAAACACACTCATTGATCTAGAAAAGAAAATTGACCAGAGCTCTTTCCTGCGGGTTCCGGAACTAGGAGAACCAATGAATAATCCTCCTGTTTTACAGACCCCAGCCAATGAGGAAAAGAATCCAAAGAGGAACATGGAAGAGGGTTCCAGTTCTGCCATGGAGACTACATATGAGCTTTTTGAGCTCAGAAAAAGGCCCAAGTTGAATCTTGTGTCTGAACAGGAGGAGAACATTGAATCAATGGAAATAACAAACACTGAAACAATGGGGCAGAGGAGCAAAGACACAATTGCTTTAGGTGAAACATAGCAGTCATCAACCTCCAACACTTGAATGATTGAGAGACAACAAAGTGTTGAGGTTTCTTCCTTTGTCATGCCAGCTGACAGAGAAAAGATATATTTGACAGAACAGGTACAATTTTGGAAGTGAAAAGGGCCCTCACCAAGAGGAATTTGATATTGAACCTAGAGGATAAGTGCCAAACCATGCAGCTGGCCATTGACAAATTCATGGTCAAATTTGAAATTTTGAGGCAAAAAGGTTTACCAAATCCATTAGTAATAAATGATAATTTGATGACACAGGAGGACTATAACAGAAAAATCTGGGAAGTGGCCAGAGATCAGGTAAATACTTCATCCATGAAGGGCATACCTACTGGAAAAGTATTATATCAAACTTTTGAGAATTTGTTTTACCTCCAACATGAGGCAAAACACCTTTTTGTCAATATGCCTACTTTTGGATTGCAGATTACTGTGGTGAGATTTCTGTAAGGAGCTCGGATTTTCCACAGTGTTCATATTTTTATGGTCGACGTTTCGAGTCTGAACCTAGACTCATCATCAGGACAAATTTTGTGGAGAAAAAAAGGAAAAAGGATAGGTATAAATATGAAATTAGTTAGATGAAAGGACCAATTGGCCGACTCATTATCTGCAGTTTCTATTTTTCATTGATTTTATTATTAATAATTAATTTGTTAATTATAACTTTATTAATATAATATTTAATATTTTGTTTTATATTATTTTTAATAGATCCATTATAAATTGTTTTAACTAATGTTTGTGTTCTTCATTAGTTTTATTTTTATTTGTTTATAATGTTATTTATAATTGTTTATTGAATTTTTATTTGTATTGTTGTATATGTTATTATTTATATTGTTATTTAAGTTTCTATTTTTCATTGATTTTATTATTAATAATTAATTTGTTAATTATAAATCTTATTAATATAAATATTTAATAATTTGGTTTATATTATTTTTAATAGATCATTATTAAATTATGTTTTTTAACTGATGTTTGTGTTCTTCATTAGTTATATTTTTATTTGTTTATAATGTTATTTATAATTGTTTATTGAATTTTTATTTATATTGTTGTATATGTGATTTGTTATTGAATATTTTTATTGATTTATATTTTAATTGTTAATATTAATGTCTATTCTAATTGCTAATTAAATTGGTTAATGCTGATATTGCTCCTATTGCTATTTTAATTATTATAATTAATGCTATTTTTAACTAATAAAATGTTCCTATTTATTAATTATTTTTATTAATATTTTGCTCATATTTATAATTTCCTCTTAGTTATTAATTATTAATTCTAGTTAATACTCTTATATTATCGATATATTTATTAATTGTTTATATTATTACTTTTATTTTTATTTTTATTATTTTTATTATTGCTCCTACCTAAACTTATTATTCTTATCTATTAATATTGATATTTATTTTTATTGCTTGTTGTTTAAGTATCATTATAACTATATTAACCCTAATAGACCTTCTTAACTAGCATTAATATTTATATTATTATTGTTTTATGTTATTAATTATTCATATATAACTATTATTATTATTATATTTCACATTATACTAATAATATTTCATTCTTAATATTAGCTAATAATTAAATGCTTACTATTATTATTATTTATTTATATTATAATAATTTTGCTTATTAATCTTAGCTATTCTTCTAGCCTAGACCTCTAAAGAGCAGCAAAGTTAGTTTTATTCAGATAGCTGGACGGGGGTTAGCAAGGGTTGCCAATTTTTGCTGATTTCCATGCCACCATCCCTATTAAGGTTCTTGGGATGTTTAATGATTTCAATAGCTTCTCTGACCTTACGCTTGAACTGGTGTTCTACATTGGCAATGACTTTGGTGTCTTCCAGGCATATATGGTGATTGGTTTTACCTACATGCTCAGCTAGGGCTGAGGATCGGATTCTTTCGTTACGGATGTCTGCACTATGCTCTTTGAGTCTAATCCTAACGGATCTACCAGTTTCTCCTATGTATTGATCCCCACAAGAACATTTTATGATATATACTCCTTTTTGCTGAAGATGTTCCTGGTTGTCCTTAACAGATCTCATTCTTTGTTTAATGGTAGAAAAGGGTTTGAACAACAAGAGGAAACCCTAAGCAACTAAAACCCTAACCCTAGGAGATGGAAAGACAAGTGTTTGTGGGCCTCATTAGGGTAGTTGGACAACCAACTTGTTGGGGTCATAACTTGGTTATATGATCTCCATTTGGTGCGTACGATACCTTGTTAGAAATATTTCTCCAAGTACTACAACATCTATGGAAGCCTCTTACCCATGGCTATGGGCTTGCTACAGACCTCAAATAAACGTCGTTTAAGGGGTCAAAAAATCTCCAAAAGTTTAGGACTTCAAAATCTGCTAAAAATACTAAATTGTGCTATAATACGGGAAACTGATAAAACCAAATGGAGGTCTAGATGGAATAGGCGGGTGGCCACTAATATCTACCAAGATCAATAATCAACATATTCATTATAAATTAACACTGAAAAAACATAATATAAATTCATTATATATAACAAAAGACTCCACAAAATCCACAGATGCATCCCAAAAAAATGACATTTAACTACATTCTTTGACCTGCAAAATTGCAGACCAATACAACTAATGTCCAACAATAATTAATGGAAATTTCAAATGTCTATGTTTTCATCAAGCACTCCAAATTCATATGTCATTCACCTCCAAATCATCTCTCCATAATTAAACAAACATGACATCTGCAAAAATCCTCATACAAAAACTCCTTGAAGCCTCAAATGCTAAATCAGGTTATCCATAGGAAGTAGTGGAATATTGCTAGTTGCATCTATACTTGGATAAAGCGAGAAAAAAAATCAATTTTCAATAACATCACTCAAACTGTCAACCGACTCCACATGGAACCTAGATATTTCTGACAGGGAGAAAGCATATGCAATTTCCGATGTACATAATCTAGTCACCATATCATATACATTTAGTTGCACTTCCATAAAACCCAACATAAGCACTTTTCTTTGAACTACAAAAAAAGGTATGTAGCATGGGCATTTACTATTTATATCAATTGACATAATATCAAGCAATATCTAGTTGAACCCCCACTCATCTTCAAAATATTTTAAGCTTCGTTCAATTGAAACTTGGCCAAACTTGAAATTTTCTATCTCTTCAAGTGACCAAACAGATATTGAATCATTGTTATCGACATAAACCAACTAGTTCTCGTGAAATCCTAATGCCATACATTGTATGTTAGGGATAGGAACAAATGAAAAACCCCATTGGTTTCTTATGACATCCAACCAATAGATAGTGTAGCCATAAAAAGGGTAGTCTTCATAATATTTGTCTAAATATAGCCAAAATAATAATAATAAAAATAATAATAATATAAAATTAAATTAAAAATTAAAATTAAAAATTAAAAATTAAAATTAAAAATTAAAAATTAAATTAAATTAAATTTAAAAAAATTAAAAATAAAAATAATAAATAAATAAAAATAAAAATAAAAATAAATAAAAAATAAAAAAAATAAAAAAATTCCTTTGTGAAAGACAACCTCCTTTGGGGCTATTAGACCACCAAAATGCAATCTCGTCCTTCTCCAAACCATTTCCACACTCGTGCAAATAAAAAAATGTGATTCCATGTTTTTGCGCACATGTTGCAATGCAACCTAATGATATTTCTATGAACTAAATTTCTCCAATAAAGAGAAGAATCCCCACTTTCCAATAGTCACATTCCCAAGATTTCTATAGGCATTTGTAAAAGGGTTTACTATGAAATAATATTTTGACTGCAAAGATCCACCATGCACAGTGGATAGAACCGTTGATTCAACTATATATTGAATTTTGTACTCGGAGTCCACAAAAGAAAAAACCAATCAATAGATCTGTCATTTGTCATTAAGGTAAGATCCAACAAAGAAGGTACCTTCAATACAAGCTGGCAAAGAAATAAATCCAAATTCCCTATCCCTACATCCATTGTAAGAAACAAGAAAAATCGGGTTTTCCAACAGAACAGTCCATTCTTTACAAACCAATTGAAATTTTATGAGTCGTGAAAGAGGAAGCCAATGAAATACAAGCACAAGAATATCAAATGGAAAAAACCCCCAAATACTTGGATCCATCGGAAAATAACCAACTTTCCCGAAACCAAACCAAAGATTAAATGTCACATTGCTAGGGATAAAATAATTTTTAAAAAATCATCCTATCAAACATGCAAATTATCAAATTTAAAATGTTATAAAATTTCTTTCACAAACATTTCAAACCAAATTCAAAATTGACTAACATTCTTGAAAAATCCAATTATTCTCTCTTTTAAAACATCATTTCAACAAATAACCCTTCGAAAATAACATAAACCAAAAAAATATAAAATAAATAAAATAAACAATTATGTCAATACGCCCAAAACAATGGAATTTAAGGTTGGGCTCCCCTCCAACTCACTTCTACACAACACCATTCTGGCCTCCAGCTGCCTGATTGTCCTGAGCTTCACATCCACTATAACTTTTTTTTCCTATTTTCATGCTAACAACTAGTTTCTAGAACTTTCATCTTCTCAAACATCCAAACTACCATATTAAAGATGCTAAAAATATACAACACAAACAATTGTTAAAAAACACAATTTTCTTGAAAATAACATCATATAAAAGAATATATGTTCTTCAAAACCACATTTTAGTTTTAAAAACACAAGTTCTTAATGAGTACGTTGAAAACAATAACCAAATATTTTCTCTTTTAAGGCATAATTTCAACCAACAAACCTTTGAAAGCAACATAAACCAAAAAAATAAATAAAATAGACAAAAAGATTCTGCCAATATGCCTAAAAAATTGGACGTCGGGGTCGGGTACCCCTCCAACTCACTTCTATGCAACACCATTCTAACCTCTGACTGCCCGACTGTCATGAGCTCCACCTCCACTACAATTTTTTATTTTTCGATTTCCCTACTAGCAACCACTTTCTATAACTTTAGTCTTCTCAAACATCCTACCTACCATATTAAAAATGCTAAAAAAATATACAATGCAAACATTTGTTTAAAAAACACATTTTTCTTCGAAACAACATTATATAAAAAATATCCATTCTTCAAAAAAATATTTTATTTCTTAAAAACGTAACTTGTTAAAAATAACACTTTTTTAATACATTTACAAATATTTATCTAATCTTGATTAAAAAAAAAACATTCTTTCAGTAATAATCTTGTAAAATAACATTAGCGAACAAAAAAAATACATTTTCTAAATAACATTTCTTTTGGCAGTAGTCTATAACGCGACTTTTTGAAAGTCTTTCCGTCGGATTTTTCCAGTCAAAATCCGGCAGCAATTCATTGGAATCCCATGTTTGATAGCTAGTTTCTGCACAATCAATGGCTCCCAGGGGTTTTTCAGGGGCGCTGAATCCAAAATATGCAGTTAAAAAACCATTTTAACTGCTAAAAATCAAGATTTAACCTCATTTCTTCCACCGAATTCCGTCACCGGAATCTCCAAAAAGTCGCATTATAGACAACTCCTTTCTTTTGCATGTTGAAAACATCAACATGACGCAAACATAGCACGTTATCAAGACAAGTTAAAAACCAATTACTTTT
Source organism: Pinus taeda (assembly GCA_000404065.3). Lineage (NCBI taxonomy): Eukaryota > Viridiplantae > Streptophyta > Pinopsida > Pinales > Pinaceae > Pinus > Pinus taeda. Next base: position 69,845 of record APFE031226767.1, read on the forward strand.
CTAAAAATCGATTTCCTTTCTCTTTTCAAACATTTTTTCGATTAACTATTCTTCCTAAATAACATGGTCGTAAAAAAAAAACATTTTATAAATAACATTTCCCCACCATTCCTAAAACACGAGTATGGTGAAGACGGTGCACATTGGGTTCGGCCTCCCCACCAACTAACTTGTATGCTTAACCATCCCAATCTTTGTCCACCCGACTCTCTCCAGTTCTGACCACCAAGACAAAAAATATTTTTGGTGCTTTTCGTGCCACCAATCACCTTTTCTTCTTTTTAGCTATTAAAACATTCACACTTTCATGTTAAATAAGAAAAAAAATAACATTGCCCTAAATAACATTATTGCAAAAAACATTTAAAAAATATAAAATATTTTCATTACATGTTGACCACATTCCACGTCTGGGTCATCGTCCCCTCCAACTAACTCCTATTGAACGTCATCCCGCCTTCTGACTACCCCACCCACTTCACCTTTGAAGACTAATGCATTGCACCACATTCTACATTGGGTTCCACCTCACAACTTTATCCAGCTCCTCTACATTTCCATCTCTCCTTCCGACTACCGCACTGAGTCCAACTCCGACTACGTTTCAAATATTTTTTCTTTGTTTCTTCCACAACGCCTATCACTTTCCTCTACTTTCCTTTAATTGATTTTATTTCAATTAAACCTTCCTCACACCTCACCTCCATGTGCATATAGTGTTTCTCGTCGGAAACCTCTAAAATAAAATTCTCCTACTTGTTACTTCAAACGTAAATCCTTTTTTTCTCTTTTCAAATGACATTAAATTTCAAAGAAACATGAACCTTCTACTATCTAAACAAAACAAACAATGTCATCTCTTACTCTGTACCTATCAAATGCCACCAATTTTCAATTAGAACATTCACTGCATTTGACAAGCTCAATGACGCCTTTCTTACATCCACTCACTACAAAAAAAACACTCAAATCTTTGCCAATACAATTTTCAGCTATATTAATTTTGAGACTCCTTTTACATTATCAGTATAATGACCCTAGAGATTAAAAAAAAAAAAAAAATGAAAAAAAAACTACGAGCATGACCTGCACGTGATTATGCAACCACTCACCTCTTTTTATGTTTAGAAGCAGTCCCCTCCTCTTTCCATGTTTGCACGCAGTCGTCTGGTTCAATTAGAAATCTGATCAATCCCAACCAAATAATACTATTCCAGTCCAACAATACACAAGAAATCCTACCTAAGCAGCAACCTAAACCGTTCTCCTATTCCATATTTTAAACATCAATCTCATCTTCGGTACTGAAACGTTCCATTTCGTAATGTGAAGTTGCCATGATTGATCCACTACTACCACAGTGTAAGTCCATCGATCCAAATTATTTCTTCTGATCTTTTAGTGGCTAGGATCATCTATTGGTGTTTGCCTCTTGACACGCCATGGTCACCACCACGCCCACCCTTACCTCTCAAATGATCCTTCGATTAATTGTGGCCACGTCTTGACGCCTCTTCGACCTCCCTCTCCTCCCAACCATCCATCAAGCTCTTAGACGAAGAATATTATGCCAACACTCAATCCTACCCATTGAAAAATCAGAAAAAATTAATTTCCATCCATGGACTTCCACCATGAGTTGAAATATATATGCCTATCGGAAAATTACGACATATACATTTTTTTTCTATTTATATATATTTTTATTGAATTTTAATTAAGATTTTTCCTAATATTTGAGATTTGTATTTTAATTATTTTATAATTATGTTTTGATTCAATAATTTTAATTGGAGTTAAATTGCTAAAAACTTGTATTTCATACATGATAAGAAAAGGAATTTTGAGAAGTTGACATGGTGCAAAGATTTCTTAGAAAAAAAATTTGTATGCTATTCACTAAATCACTCAATTACATCAAGTATATAAAGTGCTTATGAGATCCAACAATTTCTAAACTAAGAGATTGATTGCTGAGAAAATATGTCAACAACCAAACCAATCAACAAATTAAATCTTATCTATTTACTAATGTAACAATTATTTCCAAGTTCCTCCCTTAATTCTTACATTATCATATAAATCACAAATTACAATATAGAGAACACATCTTACAACAATGTAACTTATCTTTATCTCACTGGTCATTATCAACACTCACATCCACTCTGGAATCTAACAAACATTGCTCTTTCTTGACCACCACATCTTCGATTTGTCACTTGAAGTCCATTTAGAACATAACTGCCTTTGACCATCATTGACTAACTTAGAAAGATCAATAATATTGACATCTCAGCTTTTCGGGGCTTTTGAGATAAAAGATATCAAGTAATGAACCATCCTATAAACCAATCACCATCTTTCAAATATTTCGCTTTCAAATATCAGTTAGTTGATAGGATGGAGGTTTTGACACTGAATGTATTCAAAAGGTGATCAAACAACTTGACCTATATATCACACAAGGATTTCATATTATAACATGTACTCATTTTTCAAGGGTTTCTGAGCACCAAGAGAAACAAACCATAACAATATAAACCTAATCAAACTAATTATGTGTTCAAGGATTTCTGAGTGGTAAGAACCACTAATTTGAATTATGCAACACTATTCAATAATTGGTTTTGCACCATACATAAACATGAAAATTTTCATAACCACACAATCTTATCTACTATCTCTATTGCAACATCATTTCTTCTCATCTTGGTTCAATATTTGTATTGAATTTTCTCATCTTCATAAAACATTTGTTAGTCTAGTGGTTAATTTTAAGAATATCACACTTACATATTTGGTTGAACAGACTCAATATGTTGTTATAAAATTCCAAATATATTTAAAACACAATTCATTTAACTTGACCAAGGATTTCTACCACTACCATTTTTCTTCCTGTGTAGCTTTGCAACCAAACACAAGGCTATAAAACTAACTAGAGAAACCAACAAATTTCAAGTATTCTAGGAATACAAGCTTCTCCTAACAACAAGGCATGCTACAACAAGTGTCAGCCCCATAACACACCAATTATTTTATTCATAATTAGGGAACCATGGAAAATATGAACAATAATTTTTTTTAGACCATTTTAGACCTCAAAGTTTCTCTAAAATGGACCTCAAAAGGAAAATGTACAACCAAAATCAACTTTATAAGAACCAATAGGATTCACGATGATGATGTCAACCATTGGGGATGATTCACCATTTTTTGAGTAATAAAAATATTAAAAAAAAATACTTTTTCAACTCGTATTTTAAACTTATCTCCCTACAATTTTACTCAAATTTCAAGAGGGAACACTCATTGGATGCATAACTCAATTCTTCATCCAAGGAGTACCCACATTCCATACTTTCAATGGACCCTGCGACACGAAAAATAAGAAATACATAAAAAATGTGATACATGAAAAAATTGAATGCAATAACGCTTTTTCATGTATTTGTCATTTTTCGTGTAACAGGACTCATCAAAAGTATGCAACATGGGTACTCATTGGATTATGAATTAAATTATGCATCCAATGAGTGCTCATGCTCGAAATTTGAGTAAAATCGTAGGGAGATAACTTGAAAATACGAGTTGAAAAAGTTGGTTTTTTTTTTCCTCTCTAAACTTTGATGTTGTAATCTAATCTTATTTTATTATTTTTACTATTATTTTATAATATTCCTTAGGAGGCCCACTTTAGACCTCAAAATTTCTCTAATGATTCAAGGCTCTCTCATCTCCCTGACCTTCCCATAAGATAATCAGGCCAAAAGAGGCTCTGATACCAATCTTTATTTTTTTTGAGAAGCAGACATCGTGCAAAGATTACTCACAAAAACAATTCTTATGTTATTCACTAAATCACTAAATTACATCAAGTATATTAAGTGCTTATGAGATGCAACAACTTCCAAACTAAGATATTAATTGTTGAGAAAGTATCTCAACAACCCAACCAATCAACAAACCAAATGTTACCTATTTACTAATGTAAGTGTTATTTCAAAGTGGATTTTTTAAAGAAGCTTAAATATTTTTCTTTGATCATAGATAAGAATGACGTGTAACCTTTTCCACAAACACGAGTACTTATGTAACAAAAGGATTTGCAATCCTGCTAGCATTCTAATGTAGAAGACTAATAAAAGTATGTACTTGGCACTTGAGATCTAATGATTCATATGATTAGCAAAAAACCTGAATTTATTTCAAAAAAGCGATCCAAATTTTGATAAGATATTTTACAGGTTGAAGGTCAATGGAAACATCATTATGATTCCTTCCAAAGAATAGAAACCTCCCCACAATCTTGTCCCTCTTGTTTTTTACCCTTAAATCACCGGAGAATATTTCAACAAGGCATCACAAGGTAATCTGCAACTCAATGGGGATTGAGGATGGTTCATAATGCCCACACAAGCAAAACCAACCTTCAAACTAGGAATTTGAAGAGCAATCAACAAAATATCATATCACAATGGAAACAAATAACTCTTTATTGACACAAATGTTAAATACTTGGTTCTCGTAAAAAAAACACGAACATGTTTGATGATAGATCATCCAATCTGTGTGCACGAGGGATGGTGGTTAGAAAGAAGAAAAAGAAATTGGTCAAGCCTATAGAGAATCAATTAATGATCCCTAAAAACACTAAATACTGTGAAGAAAACAAATGGTGCTTTGCATGGGAAGACCAACTAACAATAAATAACAATAACAAATATCATATTGCAATAGATCCAATCAACTCTTTATTGACACAAATGCTAAATACTTAGTTCTCCCAAAATAAAACAAAAACACATAGATGTTAGTAAGTAACAGAAATGGAAATTACTAAAAACACTCATAATAAGACCTCAATCAAGCACCTTACAAATAAATAAATTTAAATAATAATAAAAATTAATAAAAATTAAATTCTAACGTTAAACTATGAATAAGCGTCCTAAATTTTTTGTCAAAAACAAATTAATACCAAAGTCAAAGCAAAATTGAACAAGTTATAAGTTATACCATGCCATATCTGGCAACAAATATAATAATATATATAAATGTTAAAGTTAAATATTAAAAATTATATAAATTAATAAGTATTTATTAATAAAAACAAATTAATTATTAATAATTAAAAAACAAATTAATTACTGTAATTTTACTTTTTAAAATAATAATTAATAAAATGCAATTCACATATCAGTGCCTTGGCAAAGTGTAATAAGAACTATTATATTGTATTGAGTTTTTGGTGTTGTAATTTCTTTTCCCCGTCGAATCTTTTATATTAATTTGTTGGGTATATATAGATTCAACACGTCTGGAAAAAAAGGGTTGGCATTTGGATTGTGAGTCTATAACTTAAATTTACGATTTTAATAAGTTTTTACGATTTTAATAAGTTTTTATTTAATTTTTGGGCAAATCAGATTGGAAATATGGAAAACTTTCCAAACATATAACAAATTAGATTAGATACGGTAATTTTCAACATATAACAGATGAAGAAAAATATTGTAATTATATTTTGGAAAATTAGTGTAATCTTTATCTTTACTATTTAAATTTAATTTTTAACTACATATATAGATTTAACACTCTCTAATACCTGTCTAACCATAACAAAACATCTTTACTATTTACGTTTTAATTCATCTTAACCTATTATGTTGTAATGTTTAAAAACTTATAACACTGCCAAATTAGTCATTGCCGCGGTTACAACGATAGCATTCTAAAACACGATGAAACATGAAACACAAAGCAGAAGATTTCGTGAGTTTGGAACACATCGTAACAAGAACGTGTTTTAAACCCTTCCAAAATTTCAAATGAATATATATAGAGGAAGCATCTATTGTCATGAGAGACGCTGTGGCCCTGCGCCTACATCTATTACTCCCACGTCTGGACCATTTTAGAGACCATAAGCATGACAATTTGAAAGCAAAATTATACTAATGTCTTGCAAGATCCGGTAACCGGATCCCACATAGCGGGCAGCAGAAATTGCCGTCCATTCACTCCGTGGGCATTGTAGCTTGCCCCAGTTGTCTTGTCCACCAGTAGCTCCCCGGGGAACCCCGGATAAGCCCCTTTTCCATATATTCCCGGGCAGGCAGACACGGCCTCCAGAGGTGCAGCGGCATCGCCTTGAAAGTAGCCGGTGTCAAAGGGATTGGTGACTGCTCCTGCAAGAACAGTGGCGATGTTGATGATCATCCCATCGATGCCCATATCACCATTTGGTGCCACCAGCGGAGGACTCTGAGGGCCGTATATGGGCTGGTGAAACGGCCACGCGCATTGCCCTGGACACTGAGTTTCGGAGTTCCCAACCCAGGCATATGGCAGAAGAAGCTTCTTTGTGGCCAAGAGATTAGCATGAAATCCACAACTCATACAGAAACCCTCCACAGTTACGTCATCGGAGGTGAGAACCAAATACACGGAATTGCCATTCTCCGGCAGTGCTCTCGAAGCAATTGTTGTCTCCACGAGAGCCGCAATGTCGCTCTGCTTGAGGGACTTGCCAAGGGAATAACCCTCGCCCAACTTTTGGTTTCCCAGCCTTGTGCTTGACATGGCAGTGATCTGGTTGGAGGCACTGCTGTATCTTTCAGTGGTTTTCCACCAGCTATACACAGAGGGCTCCATGGCCTTGCTCGCCTCCAAAGACTGCACAAAATCCCCCACGATGGAACGCTGAGCAGGGCTAAATCTGCCATACCAAATTACATGGACATCCACAGTGGGTATGGTAGTGAGAAGAGAACCATTGTGATAAGTTAAAACAAGAGGCTGTGGTTCAACCAATACGGAGGAACACAGATCAATCAGAATAAACAGACATACAAGAAGCTTACACCTATCCATTCCCAAAACCTGATACTCCTTACTACTAATAACACCCTACTGCTGCTGGGTGGCCTGAAAACAAGAACGCCTGGGCGTATATATGGAAAGTCCGGGCCTGCCTACAAATACAAGTTCCACTCGCTGGCTCTGTGAGGTGAATGGTGTTGGAAACCAATTTAAATAGGGGAGAAGATGGGGAGGTCAACATAAGAATATCGTTGAAGGAAAGCTGAGTGACAGGTAGGCGGCCTTTACAGAGACGTCATTTGGCACGATCGGTATGCTACAATGGCGTGTTTGAGAAATGTGACTGTATTGCATTTAAGGAGACACGCCTCACCATTCTTTCCACTGTCCCTCCTACCCATATTGATGAAACGTGAGGCTATAAAAGTGAGGCATACTTTTCCAGGTTGCGAGCGCAACAACATTTTGGTCACCTTAATTACAAAGTGACCTCAGCGTGTTACCTTTCTTTAGGTAATTTTTTAGGGTATGAATTTTTCGATACGTGACCGTTTTACCTTGATTGATGCAAATTAATAAAAGTAGGGCATGAGTATGGATTCGATATGCGGGTGTTTCACTCTTTTGAATGGAATTAGTAAAAAAAGAAAGAAAGTAATATTTTTATATAAACTTATTGTTGATATAATCTATGGTATGAAAGAAACCATTGTAGATATAAAATATGAAACCTTAAGGGTCTAAGGTAATGATAAAAATGTGAAATGATAATGCAATTAAAAGTAGAAGTTTAATTAAGAAAGAAAAGGAAAGGGGTTAGTGAGAGAGAACTTTTCTTATTGATTTTTTAACTTTTGTATTTATTAAAGTTATTAGAGTGTTTTTTTATTTCAATGATTTTTTTCCAAGTTTTTCTAAGTATTCCTAAATTTTAATCATAATGATAAACCAAATTCATTAAGATTAATTCTTCTTACACTAAATCTTATTCATAATGCTAAGTGAGATTCACCAACATCAAGTTTCTCACACAAACAAACAAAGAAATTAAATAAGTATATCTTTACTATTAAACTAATAAAATATTTATAATTAATTAATATATATATATATAATATATATATATATATATATGAGACCATAGACTTCCTAAGCTAGCTTTAAATTCCAACGAAAACCACGTAAGGCTCAAACAAGGTTGGTATAAAAACACCAGAGCTTGGTTAAACCATTGGGAGATCAACGAGAATCTTACATTGCAAAACATTAATAACATTAAAAATATTGTTACTTCTAAGTTCAAAGAAAAAATGTGGTGTGAGAAAGATTTAGCAACTAAAAGAAAATTAAGAAGTTATAAGGAGGTCATCAACCCCACCCTAGAAGATCAAAAGTATCTCTTTGTTTTAACTAGCTCAAAGAAGAAAATTAATATAGCCAAGATTAAAACAAACTCTCATGAGCTCCATACTGAAACAGGTCGTTGGGCAGTTCCTAAAACACCATGGATGGAAATGTTCTGCCATCTCTGTGAGAATACGAACATGGAGGATGAAAATCACTTCCTCTTAGAGTGCCCCGCGTACAACCACATTAGATCTCAGTTTCAAAATCTTTGTTGCAATAATGACCTTCCTAGCCTTTTACGTTGTCAAAATTATGTAGGAATTTACAGGGTAAGTTCCTCAGACAGAACACCAAAGGACACCGCTCACAAACAGATCACAGATCAATACACCAATATTTTTGACGTGGTTAAAACTCTCAAAGAGGGAAACAGTCCACGGCCTCAATGAACGCGGCCACTTCAGGCAATTTATTAATAAATGAATGAAATTTTACATAAGCTTCTCTCATGAACAGTAAACTTACAAATGACCCTCCATGCTCTTTAAATAGAGATCATGGACCAATCGGGTGTTAAGCCACGGATCAAGTGTCGGTAATACCGAGGAGAGAATGAACCGTCGGATCACTACATATCGTGACCGTCAGATTGTAAGTTACGAAAGTACATAGTAAAGAAACACACTTTACCTAACTCTACACTAGACCAAGTTATACTTAACTATTTCCTATGTGTCGGAATATCCTAACATCCCCCCTTAAGAACAACTTGGGATAGGATTGAAGGATTTACAAATAAGACACAATAGGAGAAGGAAGGAGGCACTAGAGCCTATCCCCCCTTAGTGACAACTTCCTGAACTCCAACCATAAATCGAAGTTTAGTAAACTTCGCCTCTGTGAGAGCCTTTGTAAAGATGTCTGCAACTTGATCATCTGTTGAACAATATTGCACTTCAAGAACATGGTCATGAATGAGCTTTCTGATGAAGTGCATGTGCAGTTCAATGTGTTTGCTACGCTAATGTTGGACTGGATCTTTGCATAGTTGAATGGCACTTTGATTATCACACCAAAGTGTAGTCGGATGCTGCTGCTGAAAGCCAAACTCTGATAGGATCTGACGAAGCCACAAGGCTTCCTTACTAGCTTCTACAACACCACGATACTCTGCTTCTATTGAAGAAAGAGAAATGGCACCATGTTTCTTGCAAGTCCATGTAATAGGTCATGAACCAAGAGTGAACATATAACCTACAGTAGATTTCTGATCATCAGGGTCACCAACCAAATCGGAATCAGTGAAACCAACCAATAGAGGAGATGCTTCGGCACTGCAATGAATTCCAAACTGAACTGTACCTCAAACATAAAAAAGTATTCTTTTAGCTGCTTTCCAATGACTTTCACGTGGGTTTTGCATAAACCGAGCAACAAGGCCAACAACAAAAGAAAGGTCAGGACGAGTATGGGTTAGATACAAAAGTTTTCCTACAAGTTGACGGTATAAGGTAGCATCAACTTCAGGGGAAGTATAAGTGACTGAAAGTTTGGCTCCAGACTAAAAGGGAGAAGGAGGTGGCTTACAGTCTTCCATGTGAAAATGGCATAGAAGATCACAAGCATACTTGGATTGGGAAAGGGAAATACCTTCCTTGGATTGCAGGACTTGAAGAACAAGAAAATAATGCAAGTGTCCTAAGTCTGTCATTTCAAACTTCTTTTTAAGGCTGGACTTCACATGGTTGATATGGTTGGGATCACTACCAGTGAGGATAAGATCATCAACATAAAGAACAAGAATGATAAGAGACTTGCCCACTTTCTTGGTGTAGACAGTATTGTCGGAATGACACCTAGAAAAGCCAGATTCTAAAAGAAAGCTATACATTTTGGCATACCAAGCCCGAGGAGCTTGCTTGAGACCATAAAGGGATTTCTTAAGCCGACATACAAGACTGGAGTCTATTTGTATAAAGCCAATAGGTTGTTCTATATAGATTTCTTCATGCACGTCCCCATGCAAGAAGGCGGATTTAACATCCATCTGATGGACTTCCCATTTGAAAGAGGCAGCAAGGAAAAGAACAAGGCGGATAGAGTTCATTTTGGCAACAGGGGAGAAGGTTTCAATATAGTCAATGCCTTCAACTTGTGAAAAACCCTTAGCAACAAGACGAGCTTTATGTTTATCAACTTTCACATCTGGTTCATACTTGGTTCTGTAAACCCATTTGCATCTAACAAGTTTTCGTCCCTTTGGTAGAGGAACAAGATCCCATGTATCATTTGCCAATAATGAATGATATTCTTCATTCATAGCTGCATCCCAATCTGCATGGCCTGAAGCTTCTGCAAAAGTGTCAGGATCATAATTTACTAGAGCTTGAGCCAGTAAAGAAGAGGCTCTTTCAAACTGAGAACGTGTATGATGCTGCGCTGTAGGATCACCGACAAGATCACCTGCTGCATCCCGAGTAGCACGGACCCATTTTGGAAGTGAGGAGCTGAGGATCCTGAGAAGGTGGGGGAGGATTGTCATCCTCACTTTCATCATCTGAAGAAGAAATGTTTTCAAAAATAGGAAGAGGTGGCACATCCGCCGGACTAGGCTCACAGGCCGATTTATTTTCATCAAATTTTACATCTCTTCTAATGATAACATTTTTGGACTTAAATGGAATAAGTCTATAACCTTTTACATCTTCAGAATATCCAACAAAAATGCATTTTTCACTCTTAGGTT